>ML813384.1:97363-113312 GCA_009831015.1 Picea engelmannii | reverse complement strand
CTCTGGCCACTACCAGATGGAAGCTACAACTTCCTGTGTTCAAGCTCCCACTTGAACCTCTGAGGACAACAGTCCTCCCGAGCACCTCCCAACCACCCTTGTTTATCAATGACTAAATAAACATTCAACTTTACAGATAAATCCGTTCATACCAATCTTACTTTGTTTTGTAAATCTTGTCTTCTGCTGCTTGCTCTATCAGTCTGCTCTACTTCTGCTCTATCATTCTGCAATTCTTCTCTTCCTTCACAAGTCTTCTTCTGCATCATGTTCTTTTGTCATTCTATTCTTTTTCTCCTCTGCCTGTCATTAAATTTAATGCTCAGTATCTTCTCCTTTCTCCTTTCTAACTGTTTCGTTCTGTTTCCATTCAGAACAACCAACTCAATTCAGTCTCGCACATTTTATTTTATATGCCATACCTTAACGATTCCACTTCCCCTTTCAATAGGAAATCCGAGGACATCTGTCTTGGCAACTGAAATGCTAACCAATTCATCATCATAAGCCCGTTTCACTTAACGGATTCATAACTGAAGCATTAATGTGTGATGAACAACAACAACCCTCCGATCAATGCTTGATCCAACGGTTCAGATCCCATCAGGATTTCACTCATCGCGAATTCGGCATTCTCATTGTCGATATGCACATGTACTCGGAACCCCCGATTCTCCGAATCCCGATATGCTCCTTTCCCGAGCTTTATCCCCTTCCGGCTATACAATGGTCCATGTGACCTACGATCACGTGACCACCACCATACCTATCGAAAATGTGTGCTAGCCCACCTGGATAGAACATGATCCATATGACCTGTCTCCGTGTGACCTCGGTCATATCACTCCATCGGAGTTTCGACACTTACGATGACATAATCCTTATGTCCATGGAATTCACGATTTCCTGATTCGTGATGCGCTTTAGCCTTCCTGGCTGACCCTGGTTCACGTGACCATTACCTGTGACCGCAACCATACCTCTGAAAGCTGGCCTCCACTACACCACCGTTCTCCTTCGCTGCTGTGCTGACATCTGGCCCCTACTTATCGAGGTTTCATGGATCGCGATTCTAAATTGCACAAACTCTTGTCAACGGGATCCCCGATTTCCCGATGAACCAAAATGCTGAAGGCACCTTGATATTCGACACCTGTCCCTCAGATGGACGGTCCTGATCCCTTCGGGATTTCGAGACTTTCGATGTCGAGAGTTTCTCACCTCTCCAATCCCCGATTACTGTTAACGAAGATCAACGGTCCATATCTCATTCTTATCCAATGGCTGTGATTACTTTGCGAAATCGCATATCGCGATTTCGGAGTTCTTGATGTCAAGAGATTTTGACATTGCAAAGTGCTGATTGCCGATGCCTCTGCTGACGTCACACGTGATTTGGCACGTGTTAGATCCTGCCACGTGTCACTTTGATTCATGAATTGTATGTGTCTGAAGTGTTAGATCTGCCTGACACCTGTCATTACCTGGTTGTGCCACATGTCCCTAGCTGACGTGGACTACTGTCGTGAATTAGATCGACGGTCTAGATCTCATGTTGATCTGACGGTTCAGAATTAGTCGGGATTTCGCATATCGCGAAATCGGGGTTTTCTTTGTATTGTATTCTTTGCATTATGAAATCCCGATCCCTGAAACTCCGATAAGGCCTCCTGGCTGCCACGCGTCCATACAAATGAATGGTCCAGATCCCTGCTTGATTTAACAGCTGCAATCAAATCGTGAAATCACATATCATGATTTTGGGGTTTTCGTTGTCACTGTTCACGAGACTCATGGAACTCCGATTCCCGATTCTCCGATGAGCAAAATCAACGATCCATATCTCAAGCTTTCTTTTAACGGTTGCGATCAGTTCGCGAAATCGCATATCACGATTTCAGGGTTTTCGTTGTCGAGTGAACTTTGCCTATTGAAATCCTGATCCCCGAATCTCCGATGGCTTATCTCCCTCTCAACTTCTACAGATCTGACGGCTATTGGCCTTTCGAGAAATTTGGATGGGATCCACTAGTCACCATCCTCCTTCTTCTCAGCAAAGTTCTGTACCTCGAGCTTTTGTGGGCATCTTCTTCCATGTTGTTCCTCCTGAGCTTTACATTCAAATTTATTATTCTGCCATCCTCTTCAAATCTCTTATTCTGCCATCTTCACTGTTGTCATCAATGACAAGCATTCACTGCATTCTGTCCACTGAATTTGCCAACATATTGTTGGTGGAGGATCCTAGAAAAAAAATGTTCTAGATAGTTTTTAATTAGCGTTCATTTTATAGTTTTTCTTTACTCAAAAAGGGGTGTATGAAAGTGAAACGGATGGAATGATGACTCAATCCCCAAAAAAAATGCATAAAATATGGTAAGAAGTCGTTTCTTTTCGATGAATGTCTATTTAAGGGAGATAGAGAGAGTTGTTTTCACTATCAAACACTAATAAGGAATGTCCTCAAATAAATTTTCTCGATCAAATCCAATGTGATGCTAAAACTTTTTAGAAATGTCTTCTAATATGAAAATCAATCACTAAGGTGTCTCTTTATTGTTTGTGTGCGAATAATGATTAATTCAATACGACACTTCCCTTGCCAATTAACTTTTTGGATCAAGAAAACTCAGAGAAGCATAAGCAGCTTTCGTACACACAACACACCCTCTTGTTGTGATCGAAAATAAGAAGTAAAAGAAAACAAAGATAACAAAGAAAATCAAGAATTTTACACAAAAGAGAGATGTTGAAGGACAATGATCTCAAAAAGGAAAAACCAAATGAAGAGATTCGTAGACTTTTGATGTCCATCACCATAGTTTTTTGCTCAGTCAGATAGGAGAGAAAAAATAGTGGATTAATTTCAAACTCCCAACAACAGAAAAAACTCAAAAAATAATGAAGAAGGCCACAAAATATGAACAGAAAGGTATTTGTTCCTTAGAAGGAAGGATGTCAAAGTTCAGTGGGAAGAAGCATTGACTCATAGAGAGGCTCGACAAGTGAAACACAAAGATTGGACCCTAGAAAAATAAATTCTGGAAAGGTTTTTTGCCAAAAGAGGGATGGTGCTCTGGTGTAAGGGGCACCAAGAATTATAGTGCTCTGTCTAACACATCCAAGGAGAGTTGGCGCTCTGTTGACATGGTCACAAGGGCACCAGGTTTTAAAATCTCATGAAAATGTCCAAAAACCCAAAATTTCAGTCAAATTTTGGCAATCAAGCTGAGTGTGATGGGGTAAGGAGTCAATCAACATATGAAGTCAAGCAAAAGGGGTGAAAAAGGTCTGAAAACAATCAAAGGGTAAGACAAGGTCTATGAGTAAAATCGAAACCAAAAGTCTTGATTTGATTCTCCCCAGCGGAGTCACTAGTTTTTGTTGAAGGAAAATCTCCCTGCGAATAGGTAGATCTCCTCTTGAGAGATAGACTCTTAACTCTTAAGACAAAAGACGATTATCATGGACAATGACTTCCTTTTATATCTATATAAACTAATGTATAAGGAGGAAGGAGAAAAGAAGTACCTTTTACCGGCATTTGTCCCTGCATGCTCCGAGTTGAGCTCCAATCTTTCGCTCCTCGATAAGCCCTGTAGACAAACAATAGTACAACCACTTCCTACTCTACTAATATTAGATTGAAATATACCTATCTATTAGAGACAAGTTCATGTGAGATTAAGCACAAACTAGAAAAAAATAGGCCAAGCATGTCATCTTGATGAGAACAATAACGAAAGTGACTTACAACCGTAGATGTGAATGCAACATCTTCGTCAAATCCTCTTTGTCTAACCCTTTCTCAAAAGATCCATGATCCAGATGACAACAACTTCACTGATTACTCTCCTCCATTTCACTATGTGTTTCCTATGATATCATAGGTTTCATGCTTCAAATTCTTCCCTCCTTTTTCCACCATGAGAGAGCCTGCTTATATAGGTTTAGAGGGGCCTAACCTCTTGAGGTATCTTTAGGGTAAGTTGAGGATTCTCCTCCTTGATTCAAGGATATTCAATAATATCATGGCTAGACCAGGGGTTTGAATTCAACTACCTTCCAAGATTGAAAAGATCTTCCCCATATTCTCCTCAACAGACCAACTGCTGCCCAGAATAGGCAACGCTCCCTCAAAAGGGCCATCAGAGCGCTATAGCACTCCCTAGTAGGATTTAGGGGGGCACCAGCACTCTTAAAATCAATAACTCTCCTCCAGAAGGGTTTTTCAGTGTTATAACGCTCCCTAGAACTTTATAGGGGAGTGCCAGTGCTCCTAAGAGAGATATAGGGGAGCACTCTCTTCTAAAAATCTAGATTCAATGGTTCTTTCAAATGGCAAGAGGTACCTAACTTCAGTTAACCATTCCTCTTCCTTCAAATCAAGTGTTTGATGTATTTTAAGTGTCTTTTTAATGTCATTATAAGTATGACATAGGCATCATGGCAGTATGCTTTGCTTGACACTTGCGACACTTGTGAGCAACATGCAACACTTGCAACACTTATCTAAGCGAGTAATGTTGATGTGTAACAACTGATGGTATTGAAACTTCCTCATCCTGATCCATGATCATGGGAGGTTCAAAAATTTTCAAGTTCTCTATGTTCACAAATGAGTATATCTACATATAAGGTGGAATATCTAAACGAAAAGCATTAGTGCCACTTTTCTCCAAAATAGTGAAAGGTCCATATCGGATGGGCTTGAGTTTCTTGACTTCACCCTTTAATCGTTCCTTTCTAATATGAAGCCATACCCGGTCTCCAACCTGGAACTGATTATCAACCCTGTGTTTTTCATGCCGAGCTTTATACTGTGCTTGACTCTTTTCCAACTATTCCCTGACTACCTGGTGTATCTGTTGAATCCTCTGGATGAACTTGCGGGCTCTGTCCTCTGTGCGTTCTTCATTCACATCGACATCTCTCCCATACATCAAGTCCATAGGAACCTTTGGTAGGTACCCATAACATGTCTCAAAAGGTGAACTCTGAGTTAATTAATGTAAAGCTCGATTATAAGCATGTTGTACATAAGGTATCTATTCATCCCATAACTTAGGATGCTTTCTGCAGAAGCCTCAAAGAAAAAGTATCATTGTTCTATTTACCACCTCTGTCTATCCGTCGATCTGTGGATGAAAAGCAGTGCTCCTCTTCAATTTGGTGTCCATCATTCTCCACAAGCTAGTCCAAAAATCCCCAAGGAATCGAGTATCTCGATCTGAGACAATGGACTTGAGTAATCCAAAGTGAACCCAAACATGCTGAAAAAAGAGATTAGCAGTCTACTTAGCAGTGATCTTCTTTTTACATGGCATCAAGATACACATCTTGTTGAACCTATCCACTACGACATACAAATAATCATGACCTCCTCTGGTCATTGGTAAACCCCCTACAAAATCCATGGAAATTCTTTCCCATGGATGGGATGGAACAGGAAGTGGTGAGTATAGCCTCAATTTTCTATTAGTGGGCTTACAAGTAGAACACATCACACACCCCTTTACATATTTACTTACAATTGCTTTCATTTGAGGCCAATAACAAAACCTCTGCAAATGAGCCATAGTTTTTCCTACCCCAAAATGCCCCGATACAAGAGAGTATGAGCTTCTCGTATTACATGGATGCGTTCACTTGTAGTAATACATAACTTCCCAAGATGATAGAGTAACTTTCCCTACAGACAATAGTTCTCTACCTGTGCACCATGGGTTAGCTTCTCATATACTTCTTTAAAATCTTCATCGATGGTATATTGTTCTACATAGCTATCATGAGATAAAGAATTATTCTTCAAAATAATAGAAGAAGCAATAGGAGGTCTAGAAAGCATATTGGAAACCTTGTTACTTGTACCCTTCTTGTACTTGATTGCCAAATGAAATTGTTGTAGAAAACCCATTCATCTGTAGTGTCGAGATTGCTGCAGTTTGGTCTGTTCCTGAAGATAATGTAAGGGCTAGTGATCTGTATGTATGATGGTTTCCTTCCCTAACAAGTAATGCTTCCATTTATTTACACTTTGAACTAATGCATACAACTCTTTATCATATGTAGGATAGTTAACAACAACTTGGTTAAAAGTCTCAGAGTGGTAACATATAGGCTTACGATATTGCATCAATACTGCACCCATGGTGTATATGCTAGCATCTGTCTCGATCTCGAATGGCTGTTGAAGATTCGACAGTGCTAATACTGGTGCAGTAATGATCTTCTCCTTCAAAATGTTGAAATTTTTTTGTTGCTTTCCTTCCCACTGAAAAGTGCTCTTCACACTAGTTAAGGCATGCAAAGGGGATATGATAAAAGAGAAGTTGGGAATGAATCTTCTCCAATACTGGATTGCACCCAAGAAGCTTCAAATCTCGATTACACTCTTTGGCTCAGGCCATTTCACAATCACTTCAATTTTGGAAGGATCAATCTTCAATTGTCCTCTTCCCACGATGTGACCTAAGTATACAAGTGTAGTCTTGCCAAATTCACATTTAGACATTTTCACATACAACCTTTTTCTCTGCAAAGTATCCAATACTTGCTTTACATGCTTGACATGTTCATCCTAAGTCCCACTGAAAAAAAGAATGTCGTCTAAATATATAATCACAAATTCATCCAGGAAAGGCCTGAATACTTCATTCATCACATGCATGAAAGTTGTCGGAGCATTACAAAGCCCAAACAACATAAGTAACCACTCAAACAATCCTTGTTTGGTTTTAAAGGCAGTCTTCCATGCATCATGTTCTACAACCCTAATTTGATGATATCCACTGCACAAATCCAACTTAGTGAAATAAATAGCATTCTTTAACTGATCAAGTAAATCATCTATGCGAGGAAGAGGGTATTGATTTTTCACTGTGATTTTATTGAAGGCTCGGTAATCGACACACATTCGCCATGTACCATCTTTCTTTGACACCATCACGATCGAAGAACCACAAGGAGATGAATTGGGCCTGATGACCCCTTGATCCAATAATCCCTATACCTTCTTCTTGATCTCTGTCATCTTCACAACTGACATCCTATACATGCCCACATTAGGCAAAGGAGAATCCCCCTGCAGATGTATCTCATGTTGGATTTCCCTCTTAGGAGGTAATCCATCTGGTTCCTGAAAAACATCATCATACTTAGAAACAATATCAGTTAATTCCTTTTCATGAGATGGATCACACCCTTTGACGACCATGAGTACATATCTCTTATTAGTGGTTATGAGTCTTTTCATTTGTCCTACACTAACAAGCGTCGTATTCACCCTCATGCTGTGAGATCTAACAATATATTCCACTCCCCCTTTAGTAAGGTGGTATTTATTCTCATGAAGAAAGAAGATTGTTTTTCTATCATAAAGATAAGGACTTCCCAACACTATGCCACATATATCAAGCGGTACAACATCCAAATCTAGTTCATCAATCAACTTTGAAGCAATAGCAAATCTAACCCTACATTGTTTGGTGTCATTAAGTTTTGCTTTGTCACATACCCAACCAAGAAGGTAAGGCTTTGAATGTGGTTTCGTTATAAAACCCATCTTCTTGACAAGTGCTTTAGATATTAAGTTTACTTGGGAACCCAGATCAAATAATGTATCTATCTTAGTATGTTTAGATACAACTCGTATATGAAATAACTCATTCCTCTTTCATTCATCAATATGAGATTCATCGGTGGAACTTGAACTAGCATGAAGAGAATCTTTACCTTGTACTCCAACTGTCGTGATCTTTCCTTCATCTCCTGATTCAGAACCAAGATCTTGCTACATTGTAGCAACAGTCTTTGTCTTCCCCTTTCTAGTGAATTGTTTCAGTTTCTTTTCAGGATGTAGTTTCCAACAGTGTTCTTCATCGTGACCGCTCCTCTTGCAATGAGTGCAAGATGGTTTTTCTCCTTCTCTCATTACTATAGCGGTCTTATTTCCCTTCCTTTTGAACTTCTTGAAAGTATTTTGTGGGAAATTGGAAGGTTTCTTCATGGGATCTTGTTGAACATGTTTCCCCCTGTTCTCAAGGTGAGTGACTTTCACACAAACTTCATCAAGACTAGTGGGGTTAAACAAGAGCAAAGTATGATGAATATAACTATGAAGTGCACCAATATACTTCATTAAAGTTTCAAGAGAATCCAAAGGAATATTCAATGCTAAATCTTTCTTCCTAAATTCCTCTATGAAACTTTGTACATTCTGACCTTTACTATGTCTCAACGTTTACCATTCCATCATTGCTTTATGTAAATACCCTAATGGATAGAAGCTTATCTCTATTTTAAAATCCGACCATGAGGAAAGAAGCTTACCACACTTACTTTTTTCCTGTAGCTTTCTCTCCCACCATATGAGAGTGGTGCCTTCCAATCGAAGAGAAGCCAGTTGCACTTCAACTTCCTCTTCGTCAATATGCTGAACATGACAATATACTTTAACCTGTCGTATCCAATTGTCTAACTTTTCAGGATTAGCATATCCATTAAGCATAGGTAAAGAAAACTTTACATCAAGCTTTAACAATGGTTTCTTAAAAGAGGCTTTATGGTTAGAATGTTGAGAGTGATGAGAATTCTTAGATGAAGAACTAGAACTTGAAGGCGAAGATGGAGGCTCGGGAGGATCTCCTCCAACCCCTTGGTTTACCGAAGCATCATCATCTGCATGTGATTCATTTTTCCTCTCCTTATTCTTCATCCTCTTCTCATAATCTCCATACATTCGTTCGACCATTTCTGACATGCGATAAAAGACCATGTGAAAGTTTTTCTCCTATTCATCATGCTTATTTTATTCTGCCATCTTCTTCCTTCAGGATGTACGGTCAACTTCGGGATTGAATGTCTTAAGAGTTCATTCACCCTTCTTATGCTTGGCCCTAGTAAGCACTCATACTCAAAAATTCAAGTCAAAGACAATTGCTCTGATACCAACATGATTCGAGATATTTTTGTCAGGTGACTTATCAAAAAATTGCATAAAATGAGCATAAACAAAAGTACACCATAAAGAAGGAAAATCTCAAAATGAAAGAGATACAATCATGAAATATGAACAAAAAGAACTTGAGAATGAAATTCATCCCTGGTGGACTACGTCTCCAGGTCCTGCTCTCAAATGGGTAGGTCTTTTTATTAACTCCACAAAAGAATTGGGCAAAATACATAAGTCTACCACATTCTGGAGTTAAGCCATGAAATTTTTTCTCAGATCAGAAAACTAACACCACCACTGCGTTCGTGGCATCGTTTTACCTAAAAATGATTGTCTCCACACCTCAATCCAAGCTGGACACTTTCGGGCCCCAAAGACACCCCTGCCTTAGTTTTCGTGCCACTGCTCCTACAATTAATGAAAAATAGATCTCGAAATCCATGCCAAAATCTTGAAAAATATGCCCAAATCTATATGGTATGGATGCGCTCAACCTACCCCTTCTCCGTGCCTCTTGTGTCTGAACTCTGGCGGACGCCCCCTTTTTATACCAAAAGTTGGTGGTTATGCAATAACTTAGGTGGTTGGCATGGCGATTAGCATAGCTAAACTTAGGCATTGGTTTGGCCGAGATCCAGGGGTCAAATCCCACATATATTCACATTTTTGGCAAATAGTTATAACAACTTTGGCGTGCCCTACCAAATCTGGCGGGCGACCACTAAAATAGCAGAGATGTGATAAATGGAGGCGGATATGGTGGAAATAGGCTAAATATAGTGGATTCATTGGATTAAGACCCTAAGTGTGCGGAAGAGTAAGGTCATGTGGCACTGGTGCATGTGAATAGGGGCTAGACCGAAGGCCTAGCCCCTTCCTTTGGCACCATGTATAGTATTTAAACTTTAAATAATATTAAAATCATTTTACAAATAAGAATCAATGCATGGTATCGTCGTTATCACATGAGTGTGGGCCCTTTGGGCTATTGGAGGTCACAATTTCGACTCTTGGGGAGTTGAATAATCTTTTGCACATTCCAGCCATTGGAGGGGTGCCACGTGGCAACCCATGACTGGGCCACATGGCACCATATAACTGGTCCACCAACGCTGCCACTTCTCACAATACGATTTTCCAATGAAGTTGACATGTGTCTACCATACTATGTCATCTTACCAACTCAGTTGTGCCACGTGTCACCCTTGCAGTGGTGCCACGTGTCACTTTGACTTTTGCCTGTTTGACCAAGTTTGACTTAACTTTGACCGCTTATAACTTTTGATCCGTAACTTCGTTTGATGAGTCGTTGGCGCCGTTAGAAAGATTGTGATGCGCTATTAGTGATTATGCCATTTTCACTGAGTTTTAGGAACTTTTATTTTTTACCCTTTTGTTGTTTGCTGGAGCCATTATGAGCGTTCTGATTTGCTTCTGTGCATTCTGAGTTGTCTTAACCTTCTTTGAATCCATTTTGGATCAACATCATATTCTATTTTGTTTTGTTCTAGATCTAGGTGGATCTAGGGATATCTGTTTATCTCTGCATTCACTGATTAATCCCATAACATTGAGTTGGCCATTCAATTTCATCGGTCGATCATCATTTGGTGTAAAAACCAGAGCACTTTGAAGTTATGAAGAGATCCATTTTAGAGGCAACAGACGAAGCACATCTATATCCACATGCACTACATCTGGGACTTAGTACACAAGGGGATCATCGACCTATAGTTGAGTGGAGTCTAGATGCCACATTGTGATCATCACCATGCAGCATTGGGATCATCACCATATAATGCACGTTTTCCTTGGGATTATCACCAAACTAGTGCATTACTCATAATTCCATGATCTCCTCCTCACTTCACTCTGTTTCAGTTAGTTAACTAAAGACTGAGAGACTAGTTAACTCAAACTAGGTGGAAGTTCACTCTCGTAATTGCCTGAGAGACTAGACTAGGTGGCGGTTTACTCCCATAACTATTTGTGTGTGTCCATATCACTCTATACCACCACTATGTTGCATTGGATTCTCCTCCAGTGTGGATTAGTTGAGTTATACAAAGTATATCATGTGTAAATTATCATTCATTCATTTGGTTAATGATAATTCTTACATTCTTTCTCTTTTGTTTCTCTTTTCTCACATTGTCTTTGCAAATTGTGTATTTCATTTGCTAGCTAGATAGTTTTTGTGTAGGTTCAACACATTTATAGTATTGTATCCACACAGTGGACACATTATCACTAGTATTTTGTGCATGTATTTATGAAGTAGTATAAACATAAATTATTGTATTCTCCCTTATTAGTGACCCTATATAATGGTCATTGACTCATACGTTATTATGTTCTAATTGTTTTCAACAAATTTACATTTTTTTAATACATTGGGTATATGCTAATACTAAAAACAACTATATGATGATGATGCCAACATTAATATACATTTTCATTATTATATGATTATTAGTAAAGTTTGGTGTTGATGCTCGACATCGTAAGAAGTTATCTCAATTGTGGATAACGATAAACATGTATTGTTCTAGTAACTTTATTAGTAGTCAAGGGTTAGTGGTTAACATTCTAAGTGAAGGTATTAGTTTGTAGTGATGTCTCAAGATCAAGATAAATTAAATACTTATTTCATTTGTTTTGAATATTGCATGAGATCATGTATAATTACATCCATGGGGATACATTCTAAATTCTAGTAGGAAACTTAATTGTAAACTACCAAGAGTAAGAGGAACAAGGGTAAAAGGGTTCCTAAATAAAATAGGCATTTAAAACATTTTTTAACTTTTTGTTGGATGTTTATTATTCACATCACTAATATATCTATCGTATCATGTCCAAAACTAACACTTACACCAAGGGAAATTCTAAAGTATGAAGGACAATTGAAAGCATTCTTTGCAAAAAAAGGTTTAAAAACTTTATCCTTAAAAAAAGATCTAGATATTACTCATTGCATCACATACGTTTGGAAAACACATTTGGGAAACACTTGAATTCTTAAGCCAAATAAAACCCTCAATCTATTTCTAGAAGTAGTTTTTCCATCTATACTTGAAATTGGGAAAAACATCTCTAGAAGTAGGGAAGAAATAATGAGCACTTTGGCTAGGATGATTCTCGTCACACTTGTAGGCATTAAGTGTTGTCTTTTTCATCTTGTAATACATGTTTTCTTTTAGAAAATTTGTACCTCATCAATGCCTTTTCTTTACTACAACCAACTAGATTTGTAAATCCCATTTAGGAATAAGAGTAGTCTCCTCTTAGATAATAGGTACTTATGTAAGGTCTCTCTTAAATAATAGGTGCTTATGTAAGGTCTTAAATTTTTGAAAGGGTATCTTTTCTATATACAACCTTTCACTTTTCATGATAAGAACATGACAATTTTGATATGTGAAAGTTGATTTTTCTAAGCTAAAACAATTTTTTGTTTCTATAGAAATCCTTACCTCTCATTTTGCATTGAAGATATTCTTCTCATCTTGTTCCACCTTTGGCACATGTTTATCCAAGTTCTATGTCTTAATAACTTAAGTATTCCCACTGCACATCTTTCTCTCACCATAACTCATGTCACCTTGATTTCTCATTAAAAAAGAGAGTGGAATCATCTGATAGTTACATTTGGTTCCCCTCCTTTTTGGGGATAGGAAAAAAAGTTATATTTATATCAATATTAGTACACAATTTACAAAATTGCATTGCTTAAATTTAAGATACTAGCTGCTAAATGAGTTGAGACATGGTTGTTAGAAACAATTGTATTTTTCAATGCAGTCCTAAGATAAAAATATTTAGCACTAACCTAATGACCTGACTCTAGGTTGTACACATTTCCATTAAGATTTGAGAAGAAAGCCAAAAATCACTAAAACATGGCATCATGGAAGCCCTGAGTGATATTGAGCTTGCAAACATAAAGCCTCAAAAATATTATACCAACATATTTTGGAAAGGGTTGCATCAGCCTTATATCCATCCTTTGATACTTTGGCTAAAAAACCATATAGAAGGTAACAACAATCCCCACACACATGCTAACTATATTTCTAGTGCTATGTTATTAAAAATTGCATAGAACCAAATAAAGGTTTTGGACATATGTGAAACAAAAAAATAATCCAAACTTAAGTGTCACCATATTATTCATCATCTAAAATTGGGAAGGGGATTGAACTCTTCATGTGAAATGAAAAAGTAAATGTTTTCTAGATTTACTAGACTTTTGACCATGTACCTCCTATTGATTGCATCCTCTTGGGCCTCCACAACTACTACTTCATTGACTTCCTCCTTATCTAGCCTTTAGATTTTTTTTTGTAAAGCTTGATAGATTTTTGGTGTCAAGCACCTTGTTTCACATTTTCTAAGTGTGTGAGCCCCCATATATTACCCAAGTTTTCCTCATTCTCTATTTTTATTTTTTATTTTAGCTATGATCTAGAGAAAGCATCAATTAGCGCCACATCTTGTCGCCTCTAAATTCTACTTATGAGATTTTAAAAAGAATTAAATGTATTATCTAATGAAATAGTGATTTATTAGAACTTGAAAACTTAAAACACAATCATGAACATTATCTACAGACTATGCTGAAATGATTCCTTAATGTAAAATACTGATATAATTGATTTAAATTGTTTGATGCCTAGTTGGATAGCATCCATATTTTTTTTAGGATAGAGGAAAATTGATAGTTTTTTATTGTTCACTCCCCTTTAGTGTGGTGGTGATTTTAGGGTCGGTGAATAAGCACATAATTCTTTTTCCTCTGAAAAATATAAATCTCTTTGATTATATATAAATAGTGCATAATCTATAGATTCTTGATTTAACATTTCAATAAGAATATTGTCCCAACAAAGAAACAAAAACCCTATCTTTCTACTACTCCCTTCTAACACTACTCCCTTCTCTTTAAAGATAACGTTGTTGCCCCTTCTCATTATTTTTCCCTTACATCAAAAAGTAATTTCTCCTCACCCTTAAATATACTGGTATGCTCAATCTGTTGAATATAATTTTACCAAGGATATCTCATCTTGTAGTTGAAACCTTATCCCATTAAGATATCTATGTTGAAAATGGTGTAAGCTTCACTTTTGGCCATGATCGACCTTATATTGTCGTCATTATTATATTTCTAGGTTTGGATAAGGAAGACCTTGTACATGTTGGCTTATAATACATGTTGGGGAAAGCAACCTACCTCTTCAGTTGTGTTGTGTATATACTCAACTCTCATTTATAATTGGTAATCATGTTATTCCTTTTCTTTTTTAATAAAGTGATTTGCCTAAGTGCACCTATCAGTGTTATGTTCTCTTGTGCTTTAATTTGTTTCTCTCTCTAATGCACTTGTTCTTGGGGTTCACTCTCTCTTTAGGGTCCCTCTCCTATTTTCTGATTTCTCTTCAAGTGTTTCACTCATCTTGGCTTATTTCTCTTCAAGTGTTTCGTTGCCCTAGAGATGATTTGTTCTTCTCTTTATTGCAGAATTTGGGTTTTTCTTGCTTCCATTTAATTCTCTCACTACTTTTGTGAATATAAACATGGTATCAGAGCGGGTGTCAATCTCACTTACTCTATTCAATAGATGATCCAAAAACAAATTGGCCAGTGGCATCACTTAAAGCTTCTTTGTGATTGTGGAACTAGGGATTTTTGGACCATTTGTTTTCTAGGGTTTCATACGGTTTTTATTACATTTAAACCCCCCTTTTGTATATCATTCTTGATCTTTGTATGTCCTTTCCCAACCTTTGAAAACACCAATTTAGCCATGGAAAAATACGTTGGCAACTCATTGCTCCTAATCCATTTTGTGGTTTTTTGGGCATGAAGTCATGGTATGGGTTATTTACTTTGGTTCAACTATGAGTATCTTGGTTTATGACATGATAGGTTGTGTTTCACTTAAAAACATCATGGAAGAACTATGCTCTCGATAGCATTGGTTGCATGCCACGATGAGGTTATTATGTTTGCATGCATGGGCTACTTTGTCAAAGATTTATGTTACCCATAATTTGAAGCCTTGAATAACATTTTGTATGTCTTGGTGAATGGAGGAAATTTGTAATTTAGAGTTCAGACCTATGCATATTTTTTTTTATGGTTGGATAGTGCTCTTGACTTAGAAATAGACTTGAAGGAAGTAGTTATTGCCTACTAGTTATTGAGACCCTTACATAATTTTTTACTCTTTGATTTTCAAATGAATGTATGCCTAGAATTGATTGTGAATATTCTGGGTGCTCAACATTTGGTATTTAATGGGAAATGAAAATATCATGCCTAGGTAGTATAAATTACTTGTCCATCCTATTACACTTTCAAATTATTTTTCAGTGTATATTTATTGATTCCCATAAATGGTTTGAAGGGCTACATGTGTTATCCACATTTTTGGTTATCGAGATGATATTATGATCATGTCATGGTAATGGAAGATCAAACTCTTTATTAAGAACAATTTCCAGAGGAAGGTTACATTTGTCATTTCCTCAAAAATCATATTTTGGGAAAAGTTCGCAGGCTGCATATATACTATCCTGCGAGAAGCTTCATTTTCGCAGGTTGCTTTCGTTTGGATTGCGAAATTCTCGCACTGTGTCCAAAGCCAGGGTGCGAACTTGTTTCTTAAGAGGAAAATGAGTAAATTCTCGATCCTTCTAGAAGGAATCTTCTAGAAGGATGAGTTGGAGTTCGAATGGTTGGCAAAATACTGGCTTTCCAGATATCTTGGGATTATTCCCTATCCAAGTAACTAATAAATCTTCTCCTATATATTGAGAAGATGACTCATGGAAAGGGTTAAGAGGTGAGAAGCTAAAAGAAGAAGCAAGAGATTGATTGGAGAACTTGTGCAAGACTGTGTGAAGGGTTGGAGCTACAGCAGCAAGACAACAGCAAGGCCATCATATGTGTTTCAACTTCTTCATACTTGAGCAAGTGTGTGTGTCAAAG
>ML813384.1:76963-97263 GCA_009831015.1 Picea engelmannii | reverse complement strand
AAAGGAGATCTACAACATCAAGGCTCAGGTTGTATATTTCTCTTTCAGTTAATATGATACATGAATATGTCCCTTTCCCATAATGATGATGTCATCTTATTACATGATTCCTTGATCACATGTATAGACTAAATATTGAATAGGTTAATGCTTTTGTTGTGATTGGTTTGTGTTGTTGTGATTGGAACAATGCAAGAGCATCGGAACAGAGCGAGGAACAACAGAGATTAAAGGAGAGCGTTCATAAGGTATGTACTTCATCCATTTCTCTTAGTTCCATTCAATAATTAGATCTAGGGAAAGAGTAGTATTCTGTCACGTTTTGTTCCAGATCCAGGTGGATCTTGGGGAGATTGGTTAGTGTCCGCACCTACGAATTTATCCATAACAGCATGCATACCCAAAATTGTTATGTGCATCAATGCTCTAATTTAGTGGTGAATGTGAAAGGTTTTAGTAAAGAATAAATTATTCTCGATGCCAAGAAGAGATACATTGGATATGTGGTATTCCTCTTTAGTATTTCTATAGCATCGTATATCTTTAATTATTATTCAATCATATAACATTTAATTATGTTTGTCAAATACAAGTTGATTGATGTTTAGTTATTATTCAGTCATTTGACCTATTATTGTATTTGACAAATGCATTTTTGAAGGGTGGTCACCTCCATGATCCACAACTCATTTTCGAAAAGGTATGTTCTACCCATGTTTTTCTAGTCTTGCCTTGGTTTTTTTTATGTGTCTAGGAGCCTACTAAAAGAAACCAAGGAAAAACTAGAAAACATGGGCAACACATGAATCTTTATGAAGATTGGACATCTTAATGGTGAATATTGGACATGGAACAACTTAATAGTGAAGATTAAACATGGAACAACATGAACATACTTTGATGGGCAATTGGCTCTATTTCAGGTTCTATGATGGAGGACCAGTTATATTATGTTTATCAGAACTATTATTTCTGGTCTTTTATAGTTGTTTATTGGGTTTTTTATCCATAAACTACTTATTGAATGGATGCTTATTATTGCTACAACTAGGTGATCATGTCCTATGTAGAGGTAGTTGCTTTATCAGTCATTGTATAACATATACTATATTATTTTGTTGGAATAGGTTATGGATTGATGCATTATGTGTCATCTATTTTGATGGTGGGTTGTTTTTAGTTGATTGGCATTACACCATTTGATACCATTTATTTTAATTTGAAAGAAATCTACTTATGTGTGTTGGCCCTTAGTTAGGAAAGGAAGCAAAGATTAAGGAAGAAAGGAGAAGTACGAATTGCGTGGAAGGCACATAAACCAAGGAAGGGTCAAAGTGGGACAAGAAGCAGAAAAGAAGGAGAAAAGAAAGGAAAAGCTAGTCATTGGAAGAGAAGATCAAGGAAAAAAAGTATCGAAGAAGAGGGATAGTGGAAAAACCAGCAAGCGAAAAAAGACATAAACGAGTGCTTTGGAGCACCTCATGGAAAAGAAGGAAAGACAGGCTAGTGAAGCCCTGAAAACACAAGTCAAGTGGACCTAGGGTTTTGGCACTTGGGGTTTTGGATCTAGGGTTTTGATACCTAGACTGTGGTCATGTTATGTATAAATAAAGGTCTAGGAGAGTCGAGGGGGTTGCTTGATAATTGATTGTTATTCATTTCTATTATTGTTGTTGAGAATGAGATTGGGTTTGTATTGTAAGATCTTCAGTTGGGTGCGAAGATCAACCATATAGTTGGGTGTGTAGGGAGGGAAGAGAGGATGAGAGAGAGATCTGCAGCTAAGTGCACAGATAGAACTGTATGTTTTCATCTAATATATCAAGAAACACAGTTCTGTGGACATATCCCTATAAAGAGGGTGAACCACGTATATCTTGTTGTTCTTTGTGATTGATGTTGTGTTATTTTTCATCTGATATATTGGTACTTAATTATTGTGTTAGATCGGAGATATAACTTGCAGAGTAAGATTAGGAAGGGTAAATAATAGCTATATTGTTGTGTGTTGTTGTCCTGGATCCACTTTTCATTTCCTCTGGTTGGAGACAGTTGTGTCCTGCAACACCCTATTGCTACTTCAGGTAAGACTACATCTTCTTCGCAGGTGCTATCGAAAGGGCCAATAGTTAGGGTTTGTTGGTGCACTATACAATTTGAACCTCAAGTCTGCCCCTCTTCCAAAAAATGGTTATTTTTTTGGGATCGGGATCTTCTTGAGGGAATGTCAAGGTGGTTCCCATCAAAGACAAAAATTTAGAAGTGGATAGAAGAACAAGAGAAGGACTTTGTTGAAGCCCAAAACAAGAACCCTAGCATTTGTATAGAAGACTGGTTGGGAAGGTACATGTTTACCGACATACACAAAATTTTCTTTGGAGGAGTTCATAAAGAGTTATATGAGTGGTTAGCCAAATTAGCAAATACCCAATTTGAGATCAGATCTAGGCCACCTGTGATTTGGACAACAAAACTGATCAAGAAGGTCAAGAGATTTGTTAACGTTGTGTCTAGAGCGATGGATCTCTAGTTTGATAGCACTATTGGAGGGTACATTAATAAGTTTTCCATTGAGAGAGTCGAATCATATAGTCAAGCAGAGAGGTATTTCTTTAAGGGACCTAGAGGAAAGTTTCTACACTTCTTGAAACTGAGGATTAAGATGATATTGCATGAGAAGAATATCTTGAAGATACAATGAATCTAATGTTCAAGAGTTCAGACAGCGACATCAACACAGAGGCTGGACTCACGTGCAATGGGAGTCATTCAAAGAGGTTCCTCTTGTGAATCTATTTAAGAAAAACTACGGAGACGAGGGATTCTACAGTGGAGAAGAAGCATATCTAATATATGAAGAGAATTCAGAATCCGCAAGAATAGAGGAAGTACAGACTGAGGAATTTCATCGAGGAGAGCCAAAAACTTCAGGAACTACGCCTATTGTTGAAGTAAGTATTATTACTCCTCCTATGGTTTTAGCAGCATTAAGTAACCAAAGTAACCAAAGTTGTGAGAGCAGTCAGAGTATTGTTACCAAAAGTTTAGTACATACCCAGTTGAGAAACTAAGAAAGATCTATGGCATATGAAATGAGGTTACCCATATTCAAAGGAGATGGATCTGAAGATCCTGACCAACACTGGTTCTTATGCGAAGTTGTATGGATCATCAAGCAATTCACTGGAAAATCTGTTAAGAGAACTCAATTTAGTACTACCTTGAGGGATCATGCTCTAGATTGGTATATGAAGTTTGCTTCAAGACCGAGACAACCTAAACCATTGAATGACATTAAGACTTCATTGAGTGCATAATTCAAGAAACCTAAGTCAGAGTCGCGGTGCATTACAGAGCTAAAATAAATCAAGAAGAAGGTAACTGAACCTATTTGGGAGTTTGATCATAGGTTTAAGACTGTGACAAGTCAGTTGAGTTTTCATATTCTAGATGAACAGAATAAATAATGGTTCATCGATGTTCTCTTGCCACATATCAAAGTTCCTCTGATGAAAGAGAAAGTCGCTTCGCAGGCTGAATCTTTGGAGATCGCCATGAAACTAGAAGCAGTACCTGTAGGAGAAGCCAACCTAGGTATGAGCCAAATATTGAACCAGTTAACCAGTTTATCTTTACAGGACGAAGATATGAAGAAGGATAAAGGAAAAGAGAAAAGAGAAGATATTTGGTGCATTAGATGTAAATCATAGGGCCATGACAAAGAGCATTGTCCCCTATTTCATGAATACCTAGCCTCTAGAGCACTAAGTCCTTTGAATCAGACCATTGTACCTTGGTGCGAGGTATGTAGAACTAGACATCGCCCTGGTGAATGCTATTATATGAAAAACTATGTCCAAACACCTACCAATATTTAATGCATATTTTGCAAGTTTGTGGGACATGATGAGAATAATTGTAGGTCTTATGACCTCATGCATGAAAGATCAAAAGATACATATAGGATTCAAGGAGAAACCCAACAAGAATGAAATAATGTGCAGTTTATCTCCCCAGGTAGAGGAAACTTCAACCCTCACGGTGGATTCAGAGGAATAGGGCGAGGAGGAGGCATGGGTCAAGTTAGAGGTCAAATTATTTGTTATAACTACACACAACCATGACACTTGGAAAGGGATTGTTAGAACCCTTGTACCACTTGTAACTATTGTAACTTTTTTGACCATGTCATTGAATATTGTCCAGTGTTGTTAGCCAAACTCCAGGAGAGACGAGGAGGAAACGAACAAATTCAACTAATATAAGAAGAACCTCATGGTGAAGAACCTAGAGTCATTGTTATTAATAGAGGAGGTGTTGTTACAGGAGAAGACAGAGTAACTATAGGGAATACTGTAGATGGATCAGGGATCAGAAGAGATGCAAATAAGGCACAGTTGTTTGATCCAAGGAGAGGCAGGCATACTTTTGAGGAAGCAAGGAAAAAAATTGTAGAAGGAAAAGCTTCTTCATTTAAGGCACAAATAGAAATAAGGGAATGTGAAATGCCACCAGCATTTGATCAGTCAGCTAGACAAGGAAAAGAGGTAAGCAAGCTCATGGACTTCTTATAAACCTATATCAATCTGATTAAAGATGAAAAGGTTGTACAAGAATTACAACACTTGATGAGACAATATGAAATTGGGAGAATAGATCTTATGCTGAGTAGAGCTATGAATCAAGTATCAGGGAAAAGGAGAACAAATAAGGAATTACACCTTAGTTCTCAGATTGGAGACTATGACATGGACTATGTGGTCCTCGACTTAGGATCAGAAGTGAATGTTATGACGAAGTAGACTTGGTCATTGATGGGAAAACCTATAAATTTTTATTCTTTTGTTAGGCTCAGGATGGCTAATAAACAAGCGGTGAGCCCATTTGTAATATTGGAGCATGTCCCTATAGACATTGATGGGATAAGGACATTTGCATACTTTGAAGTAATTGAGATTGTTGACGATAGTTATCCTTATCCTGCGCTGTTAGGAATTGATTGGGATTTCAACACTTCAATTGTTGTTGACCTAAAGAAGAGAAGAATGACCTTTGATGGTAATGGTGTTAAATTCATTGCACCTTTGGACCCATATGAAGGTTGCAGATACACATAACCTATCAGAGAAGAAGATCGTGCATACGAGCTAGAGAAAATCTACAAGCTGACAACAAGACAACATGATTACATTAATCCTATAGCATATGGAAATCTCAGTTGGCGAAGTGAAAGTGCATGCTCATCATATTGAGAAGAGGCATTAGAAAATTGGTAGAATAGGATGTATGAAGTCTTCACATGATGATGTGCCAGATTGACCAGAGCATCTCATTGGATTGGCACCGAAGTAAGTAATCTTCCAATGTTTGATGGTTTGAATCACTTAGAGACATTTATAGCTGAATTTGAGAAAAAATTACCAGTACAACAAAGGATGTTGGCACTAGATGAAGCCTTGAAAACCACACCAGATAGATGGTGGGAAGCACACAAGAGGAACATCACAAAATGGGTACAATGCCGCACCTTATTGACAGTGCGCTTTTCAGACCAAACTGAAGGATGCAAAGTTCGTTACATGGGCCATAGTTGTCCTAAGGACCACATGCGAAGTTGTGAAGAGGCCTGGAGAAACATTCCTAAAGAACAGAGGTTGCATAAGTACATTAAGGGTTATGCACAAATAAAAACACCTATGGAGAAGCTATTAAACAAAGATAGTAAGTTCCAATGGACAGAAGAATTCCAACAGAGCTTCGACACATGAAAGAAAAAAATGATCACTGCACCAATCTTGGTTTTTCCATATTGGAGTAAGGAGTTCAATGTTCATGTCAATGCCTCATCCATTACATTAGGAGAAGTTTTAGCATAGCCAGGTGCAAGAGACATTGACCACCCCATAGAATTTTCTAGAAAGAATCTTTCTACAGCTGAAAGGAACTATACTACGACTGAAAGAGAAGGCTTGGCTATGGTATATGCACTACAAAAGTTTAGACACTACTTGTTGGGAGGACATTTTAAGATGGTCACTGATCATTCTGCATTGAAATACTTAGTCAACAAGCCAGTGTTGGGGGGGAGAATATGCATATGGATACTACTATTCCAGGAGTATGATTTTGAAATTGTGGTCAAGCCAGGAAGAATGAATAAAGGACCTGATCACTTATATAGGTTGGAACATGGAGAGGAACCTACCAGTTTGGAAGACACACTACCAGATGCATAGCTATTGGCCATCAAGAAACTCAATGATCACTTCATTGAGATAGCTCAGTTCCTGTCCATAGGAATTTCACCTTGTGAATATAAAGTTATGAAGAAGAAATAGTTGGTAGTTCACGTTGCATACTTTCAACTCATCGTTGGACAGTTGTATAAGATGGGACCATATGAGATCTTGAGGAGATGTGTTATGGGGGCAGAAAGACCAGTGATTCTTGTAGAAGTGCATAAAGGCATCGCAAGAGGACACTATGCAGGGAAAGAAACAACCCATAATATTCTCAGAGCTGGCCTCTGGTGGCCTACTTTACACAAGGATGCTAAGGAATACTACAGAACCTACGATGTGTGTCAAAGAGTAGTAAATCCTTCTAGAAGGGATGAGATGCCTTTGGCACCACAATTAACATTACAAGTATTCGAGAAATGGGACATTGACTTTGTTGGACCTATTAACCCACCATGAAGGCGCACAGGAGCTTGATACATTATCACTGCGAGAGAGTATTTAACCAGATGGGAAAAAGAAAGAGCAGTTAAGGACTATAGTGTAGCTACAGCTGCGCAGTTCATCTTTGAGGATATTATAACCAGATTTGGATGCTTGAAGATCCTCATGAGTGATCAAGGCACACACTTCATCAACAAAACTATTGTAGCCTTGACTCAAGAATTTGAAGTTCATCATCAGAAGAGTACTCCATACCACCCACATGTGAATGGTACAGTCGAAGCTTTCAATAAGATCTTGGAGATAGCGCTGACCAAGATTTGCAGTGTTAACAAAGATGATTGGGATTTAAGAATTCCAACACTATTGTGGGCTTATCGAACTACTTGCAATAAGTTAACAACACAGACCCCATTTAATTTGGTATATGACTTGGAAGCAGTGGTACCTATGGAATACTTGATTCCTAGGTTAAGAATTGCAACATTTAAAGGAATGGATGACACCGAAGTTGTTCAAGACAGGCTTGCGCAGTTGCTGGAACTGGAGGAATATAGGTTTATTGGAATATTTCATCAGCAGGTACAAAAAGAAAGAGAAAAATCTTACCATGACAGACATATCAAAAGAAAGGTGTTCAAGAAAGGATATTTGGTATTGTTATATGACAACAAGTTCATGAAGCATCTAGGGAATTTCAAGACACATTGGGTAGGGCCACTTGAGGTTCCTTATGTCATAGAAGGAGGAGCTGGGCAATTGAATACCCTTAATGGAGAATGGAAAAAAGGTTTGGTAAATGGGAGCCGGTTGAAACTGTATTATGACAACCAGTTGCCTCACAGTTGTCAATAGAATCATAAGAAGAAGGATATAGGTACCGAGTGCAGTTGAAATTGGGTACCAGACACAAAAAATACAGTCTACACAAGATAAGGAGGTTGTTTCGCGCAGTCTGCATTCGAAGTAAAACAAAAGATTCAGTCTTGTAGTGACTTAGGACGAGTCACATATGAGTGTTGGGGGCTTGTTGGCCCTTGTTTAGGAAAGGAAGCAAAGATTAAGGAAGAAAGGTGAAGTATGAACTACACAGAAGGCACATAAACTAAGGAAGGGTCGAAGTGGGAAAAGAAGCGGAAAAGAAGGAGAAAAGAAAGGAAAAGCTAGCCGCTGGAAGAGAAGATCAAGGAAGACAAAGTATCGAATAAGAGGGATCATGGACAACTCAACAAGAGGAAAAATACATAAATGAGTGCTTTGGAGCACCTCACAGAAAATAAAGAAAGACAAGCTGGAAAAGCCATGAAAACACGGGTCAAGTGGACCTAGGGTTTTGGCACTTAGGGTTTTGGATATAGTGTTTTGATACCTAGAATGTGGTCATGTTATGTATAATAAAGGTCTAGGAGAGTCAAGGGGGTTGCTCGATAATTGATTGTTATTCGTTGTTATTACTGTTGTTGAGAACCAAATTGGTTCTGTATTGTAAGATCTTCAGCTAGGTGCAAAGATCAACCCTGCAGTTGGGTGTGCAGGAAGGGAAGAGAGGAAGAGAGAGAGAGAGAGAGATTTACATCTAAGTGCATAGACAGAACTGTATGTTTTCATCTAATATATCAAGAAACACAATTATGTGGATGTAGCCCTAGGGAGAGAGTGAACCACATATATCTTGTTGTTCTTTGTGATTGATGTTGTGTTATTTTCCATATGATATACTGGTACTACATTATTGTGTTAGATAAGAGATATAACTTGTGGAGTAAACTTAGGAAGGGTAAATAATAGCTAGATTGTTGTGTGTTGTTGTCCTGGATCCACTTTGTATTTCCTCTGGTTGTAGACACTTGTGTCCTACAACCCCCTATTGCTACTTCGGCTGAGACTGCATCTGCTTCGCAAGTGTTGCCGAAAGGGACAATAGTTAGGATTTGTTGGTGTGTTGTATGAGTTGAACCATGGGTCTGCCCCTGTGCCAACAATGTGTAAACTAGATGGCAAGGAATAGTTTTTGTTATTATACATTAATTCATATCATTTGATTAGTGGATTCAATGTGTATTTTTTCATCTTTCCTTGTATATAAACACTTTTTGTGTGAACTTGGTGTGCTTGTGTCATTTTACATTGAAATTCAGTTTATAGTTATGTGGCTTAGATCTCATTAGCCATTTGAAATCTAATCCTATATTTCTTGTTGACTTCGGTTTTTTGTCAATAAATGCTTGAGTTTTGTGGTGCCTTCTTTCAACTACACTTTTATTCATGTATAGTAAAATCATGCAATGCAATTTGTTTTGAATGATGACATTTATTTCTTTCTTGTATGATGCCTTTGGATTCTAGATGGAATCAATGATTGCAAAAAGGAAATAAATACTAGTTGTTCACATGTTCTCACATAATTCATCCCATTGTACAAGAACTCTCAGTGCATTTACAACTTTGTGAAGGTAATTTTTTCTTCATCTATTTATTGTTGCACCTCATAATAGGAATTGCACAGAATCAACCACTCATTAATTTGGAGAGAACATCCATTTGACCATCATAGTGCAACATTTTCACCTTGGTCTATGCTTTGAGAGAGGATACAAAATCCAATAAGGCAAAGTACTACTAGAATTTTGATCAAAATGGATCAATAAACTTCTATGACATATACTACTTTGCAATGTTGTGATGATGGTTTTCTAGATCTACACCATCTATGTGATATGAGTCATTTTTTCATCTAAGTTGCATATTTCCCCATTGAGATTGACAATTCCTTCTTTGAGCTCTTCAATTCCTTTTTTCAAATTATTTTCCATCTCCTTTTTTTGGAGCAAGTCTTTATCATAAACAATGTAAAAAATCCATCTAATTATGTGTAAAATGCTATGCCAATTTGATTTGGATGGAGAGTGCACTACTGAGAATTTAATTTTTTTTCTTTTAATATACATAGATTCTCAGATATCCGACAAACCGTAAGACAAAAATATCCGTCATAGGTATGGCACCTCTGTCGAATATATTGTTTGGCTATCGAATATTCGACGTACCTATTCATCAGATATCCAACGAACTGTCCAACAAAAATATCTGTCGGAGGTATGGCACCTCCATTGGCTATATTGTTTGGTTGTCGAATATTCAATGTACTTGTTCCTCTGATATCCAATGCATATTCTGACAAACCTACGTATGATATCTTGTTTCTCTATCAGATATTCGACGTTTGGTTGCGTCGGACTTCTAGCGTGGAGGTTCGTCAGATATTCAATGTCCATATGTTCGTCTAATATCCGACCAATATACACCGATGAAACTAGTAACCATGTTTCATCGGAGTACCAATAGAATTGCGTCGACAAACTGATGTACTACCGTCAGATTTCAGTTCACAATAAGTAGTGTTGGCATCATTATTCCATCCCCTCTTGAGTCGTTGGTGATTTGGCTAGAGTCTGAAGCAATTTTGGGGAGCCTCTTGTCATCCATGTTGTCTATCTTGTTCTTGTACACTAAGTACCAAATCATAGATGTGTTCTCAATGGGGGAAAGGATCACTTCGATGAGGAGGATAAAATAGGGTGTATTGCCCTTAATTTTGAGATTATAAGTTATAAAATTCTTTTGGATCTTTTCTATCTTTCTCCAGAATTCTCGAGATATTTGCATCCCCAAACTTCACATCCATATAACATAATAGGAGTGAAAAGAGTCTCAAAGAGGAGATTTTTCTTATCCCATAGCCAAAGGTTTGTTAACTTACAATTATTTTCAAGCCCATAATAATATTTCCACTCTCCATTTATCCTTTTCTGAATTCTATAGTTCCAATTGAGCTTGTGATGAATATCAATTCCGATACTTGTACAAAGGCACAATCTCCAAGATATTATTTTCATACACAAAATTATCGTAGGTGATCTTGTTGGATTTAATGATCGTAACCTTTGTTTTGTTAGTGTTCATGGTCATACCTATACTAGAGTATAATTCCTTGAGGATTCTAAGCTACTTACTAAGGTCATAGGGATTCTTTGTCATAAGAACAATATCAACGACATAGAGAAGAAGGATGATTACTATACTAGCAAGAGTTGGTCCAACACAACCTATGGCTTCCAAACAATCTTCAAACTTGTCAATATAAATGCAAAAAAAGGTAGGGGATAGGGGAAAACATTGCTTGAATCCTACATTGTAGTTAATTTCTTCTGACCAACCCTCGGTGCTCCTAAAATTGGTAATAATGTTCTCATACAACCTTATCGCAACAACTCTCTTCTTGGAGGGAAATTTTAGGTCTTCTAACCTATTCCAAAGGTTGGTCCTAGGCACAGTTTCAAAATATTTCCTGAATTCAATGAAATAATAATTGAGATTGGTTTTATTGTTGTGACACTCCTCTGCAATGATCCTAAGCATGTGATTAGGGGATCAAATTTTGCTCAAAAATTCAAAGTGCTCAGAATCGCTTCAAACTGGACGAGAGCGTAGGCCTCGTCTTTGCGAACCCAACGCAACTCATTTCATCTCAAACGGATGTCGAGAACGAGAGATATAGCGATTTGTTCATCAAATCAAACAAGTAAAAAAATGATGTTGACTGTACAGTCCATACAGTCTGACGTGGCAGGACCGTACGACCGTACAGAAGTGACGTGGAAAGAATTTTTTGGTTGACAGTTGTCGAATCAGATGTCGACATGTGGAAATTTTCTGTTCAATGATTGGGTGCCACGTGGCCCAATCATGGGCTGCCATGTGGAACCCTAGAATTGGTTGATTGGTTGTATGTAAAATGTATTGGAGTCCGTGGGGTTCGACCCCCGAACCTCCCCACCGTGTAAAGACTTCATCACATCCACCCGACCACTATACCGCCACATGGTTCTTATTATATATATGTATTTTAATTTATTTCAATTTTCATATGTTGTATATATGGGTGGGGTCGGGCTGCGGCTTAGCCTCGGCCTGTGGTCGTATGATGCAGGAGCATCACTCCATGTCAGCAGCCAGCCAGCCAGCCTTCGGTGCGCATGCATTCAAATGCTAAAAGAGAGGCGCAGCCTCATTTAATATTTGAATTGAATGTAATTTAATGTCTAGGCTGGTGAGCCATGGAAGCTGTGACTTTGTGCAGGATGTAGATAGGATCGGCTGAGATCTAGATCCAAATGCTGGACTAGATAGCCATTTATTGTAATTTATTAGAGTAGGTGAACCTGGAGGGAAGTGCTCGATGAGCCCCTCAGGTAAAAGATATTTCATATCTCATTTTGAGAAAGGATGGTTGTATGAGAAGAGCCATAGAGAGCTCAGGAACACCATTGTAAAGATACAGGCAATTTGCCATTTTTAATACAAACAACAGTTTTTCCTACACATGTTTTGTGTTGAATGGATACCTGTGTGTGTTCCATGTATATGCTGTGAATGTGTGTTTGTTATGCATTTGCAGGGTTGTTTTGATTCCAGGGTTGAAGGTATTTGAGGCTTCACACCAGGAGGGTGTGACAGAACGTTGAGGGTTCTGATAGCCGTGCACAGAGGATGCACTTCTGAACTCTGTGGAGTCAGACAAAGACGTGCTAAGGCACAGGACTGAAGTCAAAATCTCAGAGGAAGAAGACCTCAAGGTTGCTGAATACCTTGGAGGCAAGGCTGTATAGCTGAAACATAGTTGCAGACAGAATTCTGCTGTGAATTCTGTAGAGCTCTGCCAGGTGGGCATTGAGCGTAAGCACGAGGTGCTGGTGGAAGAACTCTACAAAGAGTTCGGATAAGACCAAAATCACTGAGGATTCTGAGAAACTCTGCCAGGAGGGCATTGAGCAGGTGGGAAGGGTGCACAGAGAAGGACAAAACTATTGGATGTTCTGGGAGAAGAGACTCTGCCAGAAAGGCGTCGAGAAAGTGTGCAAGCAGGCACAGGAGAACATAGAACTCTTTGAGTTCTGCCATTTGAAGGAAGAGTCCAAGGAAGGATCTTCACGGGGTTAATAAACACCCATACGACTTAGTGAGAGGGTCGCTTGAGAAGAAGGATAGCCAGGAAGGCATCCATTTCATTCTCCTTCTATGGGGAAGGAAAGACAGAAATCCCTTAGGGGCCTGAGTGATTGTATAAGCTTAGGAGGGACAACACCGTGTGTGCATAGAGGTTCTGAAAGGAGCGCAGACGTCAGAATTATTTAAGGATATGAAAGGAGAAGAAAATATCAGGAGGAGCAAGCGTTTGTACACGCACGGTGAAGCTCACAGTTCGGGAGCCCATTGAGGAATGAAGATAAGGTTTGAGACCTTGAAGGAACTGAATTCCTTCCAAGTGCAGGGAAGAAAGAGTAGAAGCTCGAGGGAGCACAACAGCCGTCAGATCGGTAGATAGACAAATCTGGACCGTTGGCTTTACGCATTCAGGAGGAGCTCAGGAGAAGCCACAGGAGGAGACCGATAGCCGTCGGATCTTACTTAGAAATCCTGTCAGTCGTTGGATCGGGAGAAGGCGCATGGAGATTAGCCTCTTGAGGAGGAGCGCACAAGGAGAAAGGATCTGAGCCGTTAGATCAGAAGCAAGTACCCGTCAACCGTCGGATCTGTAGAAGCTGTGAGGAAGTTAAGCCCTCGTAGACAGGAGGAGAGAAGTCCCGACGGGCATTGGAATATTAGCCATTGGGAAATCGGCATTTTCATGGATAAGAGATTGAGGAAATCCAAGTGAAAACCCCGACAAGATCTGAGCCATTTGTTCACACGGGATAGGTGTCAGGGATCTGACGAGAGTCGGAGAATCGGGAAATCGGAGTTCTCAACGACGAGGGAACCAGGGCAGCGAAAGTCCCGAATCCCCGAGAGTTAATTGGGACCGTCCATCTGGAAAGGATGTGCGTCAGGAGATCGGTTCCATCGGTGAAAGTCTCGAGAGCCTGACAGGAGGCTCATTGGTAAATTGGGATTCATAGTTTCATGAGTCCCGTGAACGTTGTTAGTTGGAATCATGAAATCGCGATACGCAATTTCCCGATCGTGACAGAGGTGGACCCTAGAGGAGTCGACGAGGAGGACAGGTGGCAGAGTTTCATGACAGAGTGAAGGGGTCGTTGATAGGTCAAAGGTCACGAGCATGATCGAAGGATCGGCACATCGGGGATCGGAAAATTGGAGATCACGTGCACAAGGAGTTCGTGCATTTTGAAATCGCAAACCCCGTAGCCCTG
The DNA here is from genome assembly GCA_009831015.1 of Picea engelmannii. Lineage (NCBI taxonomy): Eukaryota > Viridiplantae > Streptophyta > Pinopsida > Pinales > Pinaceae > Picea > Picea engelmannii. The sequence continues at coordinate 83,366 of ML813384.1, read as the reverse complement.
ACGAGGTAAGTTAGTGGTCACGGAGTGACGGTCACGTTGGCCAGGGCTAAGCCAGGAGGGCTAGCATGATCAAAGGTGCGTCGCGAATCGGGGAATCACGAGTCTTGGGGACATTTGCAAATTGACATCGCAAACCCCGAAACCCTGATGAAAGTCATAGCTCTGGTCATGTAATGGAAGGTCACGTGGGATCAAGCTCGTAGAGAAGGGGATAACAGAGAAAGGATCTCATCGGTGATTGGGGAATTGAGAGAGAAAGAAATCTCGACAACGGAAACAATGAAACCCCGATGCCCGACAAACAATTTCCTTTGGGGAAATTGGTCACGATCAGGTGCAGAGGTCGTGTAGGTGAATGAAGGACCTATGGACCGGGTCATGTTTTGATAGGGATTCCACTTGGGAATCTAAAGAGCCACGTCAGCTCAACTGAAGATGAGAAATTGAACGATCCTGTGAGAAGGATGTCAGGTGAAGAAACCCTGCAGGGTGATAGGGTGGACCTTGCCTGCGTCAAGTGGTATCAGAGTGGGAATCTGTTTGTATATTGCAGACAAAGGAGCAGGAGGAAGACAGAGTTGCTGGAGGACTCTGTAAGGTGATTGTTTGCAGGTAGGCAACAATCAAGTAGACAGTCAGCAGGACTGTAAGATGAAGTTGGACACACTCAAGATGCGAAGTGACAGCAGCAGATCTGTCAAGGAGGTAGATAGACACAACACCATGGCTACTGAAGGCCATAGGAAGAAAATAAAGGCAGAAAGGCTTGCAGAAATGGAGGAGGAAAGGGATAGAGAGCTCTATGAATTAAAATCAGACATAGAGAAGTTCAAACTGCGGATGCGGCAGAATAGGAGGAGGAGACGGATGCGTGAATTGCCCATGAAGAGGGCAACAACAAAATGGCCAGTCAGGGAGTTGATGGTCGGAGGGTAGCGCAGACTATTAAATATATGGTTGAGGTACGCTGAAAACCTCAAGGCCACAGAGGAAGAGATGATTTGTCACTGCGGGCCAGAGACTGGGAGAGGTCTCGATGATGATGAAGAGGATGAATTGGGATCAGCAGAGGATCTCATAGACTACCAGGAGGGAAGTGGAAGGTTTCCAAATGGCCAGATGGGCAAGGGAACAGAGATGAGATCGGCTGAAGATCTCATAGACTGTCAGGAGGACAGTGAGGAATTGTTGCATTGCCAGCCGGGCGATGATCAGAGATCGCTGCAGGATCTCAAATACTGCCAGGTGGGCAGTGGAAGCGTATTGAACTGCCAGGTGGGCAGAGATGAAAATTTGGGACCATCTGAAGGTCTCATAAAGAGTTCAATTCAGCAAGGAGTGCTGATGAGGATGGGATCGGTTAATCTCATGGTCTGCCAAGGAAGGAGCAGAAGCATCCCATATTGCCAGGTGGGCAGGGATGAGCAGATGAGACCAACTGTGGGTCTCATAAACTCAAAAGTGAGTTGGGATCAGCCAGAGGAGATGACAGAGCAGATGAGACTGTTTGATAGTCTCATAAATTCAAATATGGAAAGGGATCAGGAGGTGTAGCTAACAGAAGGGGTGAAAGATCAAGATGATCTTCTGATGATTGGGGGAATTGGAGTATTCCTACCATGTGACCAGGAGGAGGAAAATATTTGTGTTGCAGATGTTGCAGCAGCAGAACAGTCTCAGCAGATGATGACTATCAAGGAGGAATTGAAGTAGACTTTGGGAGCTGCCCAAGCAGAAGAAGGAAAAGAGAGCGATCATTCTGAGGAGCGTCTCAACATATTCATCCAGGAAGATGAAAGAGCTGTAGCATTGGAGCTAGCAGCAAAGGGAGTCGAAGAGTAGGCAGGTAAAGTTATCACTCCATGGGAGATGGAGCTAGAGATGCTGGAGGATTGGCTGAACAATCCAGAGCTAGCAAGATAATTGACAGAAGTTGAGTTGTCAGGAAAGGTGACTGAGCAGCAAGTCAGTCAAAGGGAGACTGCAGAGCTGAAGTCTGTAGCAGAGTGGCAACTTGAGGCCACAGATGAAGATGAAGATGAAGAGGATGTCATGGGAGATCATAACGATCTGCCCAATCGCAGAAAATTTTTACAGCTGAGGAGACTGCATGAACAGGACTAGCCATGGGAGCAGTTGGATGTCGTGATCAAGGAAATCAGGAAGCTGATGTTGGGATTAGCAAGAACTGCCAGCGAGGAGAGGCTGGGCAAAGAAGAAGCAGTAGTAGTGACACAGCAGAAGCAACAACAACAGCAGGATGGAGCAGATGGGAAGATTTGGAGATTCATTTGGGATCCAGGAAGATTCCAATAGCTACAAGGGAAGCTCATGAGCAGGGGCTCATGATTTTTGCAGCTATGGAGTATGATGCAGGAGCATTGCTCCACGTCAGCATCCAGCCAACCAGCTGTCGGTGCGCATGCATTCAAATTCTAAAAGAGAAGCGCAGCGTCATTTAATATCTGAATTGAATGTAATTTAATGTCTAGGCTGGTGAGCCATGGAAGCCATGCCTTTGTGCAGGCTGTAGATAGGATCGGCTTTAATGTTAGATTAGCTGAGATCTAGATCCAGATGCTGGACTAGACATCCATTTATTGTAATTTATTAGAGTAGGTGAACCTGGAGAGAAGTGCTCGATGAGCCCCTCAGGTAAAAGAGATTTCATATCTCATTTTGAGAAAGGATGGTTGTATGAGAAGAGCCAGAGAGAGCTCAGGAACACCATTGTAAAGATACAGGCAATTTGCCATTTTTAATACAAACAATAGTTTTTCTTGCACATGTTCTGTGTTGAATGGATATCTGTGTGTGTTCCATGTATATGTTGTGAATGTATGTTTGTTATGCATTTGCAGGGTTGTTTTGATTCCAGGGTTGAAGGTCTTTGAGGCTTCACACCAGGAGGGTGTGACAGAACGTTGAGGGTTCTGATAGTCGTGCACAGAGGATGCACTTCTGAACTCTGCGGAGTCAGACAAAGACATGCTGAGGCACAGGAATGAAGTCAATAGCTCAGATGAATAAGACCTCAAGGTTGTTGAATACCTTGGAGGAAAGGCTATGTAGATGAAACATAGTTGCAGACATAATTCTGCTGTGAATTCTGTAGAGCTCTGCCAGGTGGGCATTGAGCGTAAGCACGAGGTGCTGGTGGAAGAACTCTGCAAAGAGTTTGGAGAAGACCAGAATCACTGAGGATTCTGAGAAGCTCTGCCAGGAGGGCATTGAGTAGGTGCGAAGGGTGCACAGAGAAGGACAGAACTGTTGGATGTTCTGGGAGAAGAGACTCCACCAGGAAGGCGTCGAGAAAGTGTGCAAGCAGGCACAAGAGAACAGAGAACTCTTTAAGTTCTACCATTTGAAGGAAGAGTCCAAGGAAGGATCTTCACGGGGTTACTAAACACCCATACGGACTCAGCAAGAGGGTTGCTTGAGCAAAAGGATAGCCAGGAAGGCATCCATTTCATTCTCCATCTGTGGGGAAGGAAAGACAGAAATCCCTTAGGGGCCTGAGTGATTGTATAAGCTCAGGAGGGACAACACCGTGTGTGCATAGAGTTTCTACAAGGAGCGCAGACGTCAGAATCCTTTAAGGATACGAAAGGAGAAGAAAAGCTTAGGAGGAGCAAGCGTTTGTACACGCATGGTGAAGCTCACAGTTCGAGAGCCCATTGAGGAAAGAAGATAAGGTTTGAGACCTTGAAGGAACTGAATTCCTTCCAAGTGCAGGGAAGAAAGCGTAGAAGCTCGAGGGAGTATAGCAGCCATCAGATCGACAGATAGACAGATCTGGACCGTTGGCTTTACGCATTCAGGAGGAGCTCAGGAGAAGCCACAGGAGGAGACCGACAGTCGTCGGATCTTACTTAGAAATCCCATCAGCCGTTGGATCAGGAGAAGGCGCACGGAGATTAGCCTCTTGAGGAGGAGCGCACCAGGAGAAAGGATCTGAGCCATAAGATCAGAAGCAGGTACCCATTAGCCGTCGAATCTGCAGAAGCTACGAGGAAGTTAAGCCCTCATAGACAGGAGGATAGAATTCCTGACAGGCATCAGAATATTAGCCATCGGGAAATTGGCATTCCCGTGGACAAGAGATCGGGGAAAACCAAGTGAAAACCCTAACAAGATCTGAGCCATCCATTCACACGGGACAGGTGTCAGGGATCTGACGAGAGTCGGAGAATCGGGAAATGAGAGTTCTCAACGACGAGGGAACCAGGGAAGCGAAAGTCCCGAATCCTTGAGAGTTAATCGGGACCATCCATATGGAAAGGACGCGCGTCAAGAGATCAGTTCCATCGACAAAAGTCCCGAGAGCCTGATAGGAGGCTCATCGTTAAATCGAGATTCAGAGTTTCATGAGTCCCATGAACATTGTTAGTTGGAATCGCGAAATCGCGATACGCGATTTCCCGATCGTGACGGAGGTGGACCCTAGAGGAGTCGACGAGGAGTACAGGTGGCAGAGTTTTGTGATGGAGCGAAGGGGTCTTTAATAGGCCAAAGGTCACGAGCATGATCGGAGGATCGACACATCGGGGATCCGCAAATCGGAGATCCCGTGCATAAGGAGTTCGTGCATTTTGAAATCGTGAACCTCGTAGCCCCGACGGGGTAAGGTAGTGGTCATGGAGTGACAGTCACGTTGGCCAGGGCTAAGCCAGGAGGGCTAGCGTGATCAAAGGCACATTGCGAATCGGGGAATCACTAGTCTTGGGGACGTTTGCAAATTGACATCGCAAACCCCGAAACCCCGATGAAAGTCATAGATCCAGTCATGTAATGGAAGGTCACGTGGGACCAAGCTCATAGAGAAGGGTATAACAGAGAAAGGAGCTCATCGGTGATCGGGGAATCAAGAGAGAAAGAACTCTCAACAACAGAAACAGTGAAATCCCGACGCCCGACAAACAGTTTCCTGTGGGGAAATTGGTCACGGTCAGGTGCAGAGGCCGTGCAGGTGAATGAAGGACCTGTGGACCGGGTCATGTTTTGACAGGGATTCCACTTTGGAATCTAAAGAGTCACTTCGGCTCAACTGAAGATGAGAAATTGAACGATCCTGTGAGAAGGAGGTCAGGTGAAGAAACCCTGCGGGGTGATAGGGTGGACCTCGCCTGCGTCATCGTATAGTCATTGCATATGGCCATGGTATATATGCAAAGCATGTTGTTTATGTTTTGTTAAGTCACGGTTTTATGGATTACATGTGACCATGTATGGAGCGTGGGGGGGGGAGTTAAACGGTTGTAACGACTTAACCACTTTTTACCATAGCACGCGGTTACATGTCTCTCATACGCCCAGGTGCTAGGCGGTTAGGGGCTGGCGTGCCCTTAACTATCCTATGGTTTGCATCGTTGGTGCGGTTGTGCCCGGTGCTAGGTTTTCATGCCTTATATTGCGTGTGAGCCAGGTTCAAACGACAAGGGTGCAATTTGTAGATGCAGAGACAGTAAGCTTGAAGAGGGAGACTTCCAGGAGGCCTAACTTCTTCGTTTTTCGACCGATTGAGGTGCCGAAAGAGCCCAGACAGGGGTTTTTGGACACTTTGAAGCCATTGGAGCAGTCGATTTGTCAGTTTGAGCATTGTAAGACATGTTTTTGAGAACTTTGAGAAATTAATAATAATGATCCATTGGAATCTGGACCAGGAGATGTAGCCCAAGAGAGGGGTGAACTCCTTTATCAAATTGCTGTGTTTATGTGCTTATGTTCATTAATTATGCTGTTGTCTATGTGTAATTTGCATAATTAATCCTTTAATCTATGTTTTGCAAACTGATCCATTTTCTTTAAAAAAATAACATTTACATTGCAATAATTTCAAGTATTTCAAGTCTTCTTCATTTTTAGATCAAGTTGGTATCAGAGCACTGGTTTTTGAAGACTTGATTGTTTGCAAGTTTTGTTTCTGATGCTCACAAGGTTGAAAATCACAAGAGGAGAAGGTCAACTTGTGGAGCCAAGTTCTCATCCGACAAGGAGGAAGCATATTCATTCATCGCAAGTTTCAGGGAGACATTCACCAAGCATGGCTCATGCAGAAAGTCATGAACGTGTTCCTGCCAAAGATGAAGATCTCAGAAAGGATGTCATGGATATGAGAGAGATGATGAAGATCTTGATGGAAAGGAACATATTGTCGCAGGGTGAAGGCTCCAACCCTTCAATGCATAAGGGAGGCAGTGGTGACAAACCTCCAGACGGAAATGGGGGGAATGGTGCTTCTCCACCACCCTCTCCTCCATCATCATCATCTTCTTCTTCTTCTTCTACCAGTTCGAGACCTCTTCCGAATTCTCCAAAGGGGCATGGTAAAACTCCTTCACAAATTCCTTCATTAAAGCTTGATATAAAATTTGAATTGCCAATATACAATGGAGAAGTTAAT
>ML813384.1:41685-72378 GCA_009831015.1 Picea engelmannii | reverse complement strand
TAACGACTTAACCACTTTTTACCATAGCACGCGGTTACATGGCTCTCATACGCCTAGGTGCTAGGCGGTTAGGGGCTGGTGCGCCCTTAACCGTCCTACAGTTTGCACCATTGGCACGATTGTGTCCGGTGCTGGGTTTTCACGCCTTATATTGCGTGTGAGCCAGGTTCAAACGACAAGGGTGCAATTTGTAGATGTAGAGACAACAAGCTTGAAGAGGGAGACTTCCAGGAGGCCTAACTTCTTCGTTTTTCGACCGATTGAGGTGCTGAAAGAGCCCAGACAGGGGTTTTTGGACGCTCTGAAGCCATTGGAGCAGTCGGTTTTTCAGTTTTAGCATTGTAAGACATGTTTTTGAGAACTTTAAGAAATTAATAATAATGATCCATTGGAAGCTGGACCAGGAGATGTAGCCCAAGAGAGGGGTGAACTCCTTTATCAAATTGTTGTGTTTATGTGCTTATGTTCATTGATTATGTTGTTTCCTATGTGTAATTTTCATAAGTAATCCTTTAATCTATGTGTTGCAAACTGATCCATTTGCTTTAAACACATAACATTTACATTGCAATAATTTCAAGTATTTCAAGTCTTCTTCATTTTTAGATCAACATGATAAGGTGGTCCACAGTTGAATGATAACCTATAAAAACGACCTGACCTTTAGCTATTTTTCGTGGATTTCTAACCATATGCTTATCTTCTTTTCCAAAATACTTCCATATAGATTGGATAAAATGGGGCTAATCAAAATGGTCATATAATTAGAGTGATTGCTTTTATCCTCACTTTTAAAAATAGGTATAATGAGGCTTTGAGTCCAAAGCTTTGGGAAGCCCTGTTTGACTACTAAATTGAAGAGCCTGTGTATGTGAGGGATGAGAATAGGCCCTCCAATTTTTAATATTTCATCTTGGTAGCCCTTGATATACTTAGCTTTCCCATTTGCAAGTCATTTAACCCCAAACTTTATGTCTTCTATAGAAATCATCATCTTCTATTATATAAACTTTTGGAATTTTACATGACATTACAGGATTCATAAACATTTTTAAGGTAGGAATTCCAATCTTTCACGAGAATCATAACATTTTCTTTAGTTTTACGAGTCAAAATTTACCTCCAAAATTCCTTTGGATCTAGCTTAGAAAGGTGCAAAATATTCTCTTGTTTTATACTTATGTAGTGATTTTTTTTCCCTTTTGATTAGGGCTTTGTATCTATTAATCTTATCATATTTCAAATACTCATTACAAGAATCCCTAATAGCCTTTCTAGCAAGTTTACACTCGTTAGAGAAATTTTTATGGAGGTAGAGAGGGTTGTTGTAAAATTATTATGAAAATAATACTAAGATAAAGTGTTTAACTTATAAGAAATGATTCCAAATTAACTCATTAATATTTATAGAAAAATGCATTACAAAATTTGAAAGAATAATTTTTTAAAATGTATAATCTACAAATTTTTTGCTTCAAACTTAATTTCAAAAAATATATATTATACTTCTTTCTCACAATATATATATATATAAGCATATTTGTTTCAACTTTGTGTAAGTTATTTCACTTTATTCAATTAAAATAAATCATTCCTTGTACATAGTCATGCTCAACCCCCTATGGTTTTGAACTTGTGATCCCCAAGGAGATAATCGTGAGGAAATCCTACTATTAGAAATCGTAAAATTCAATTTTTTCCTTGACCTTCATCCACGACATGTTTTGATTCCTTTTCCACCTGAATGCTCTCTTTTCTCCTGAATTTATTACGATGCACAACAATAATCACTATCAAAACTAAATTGATGACTAGACTTCAACTTAATATTATTCCATGCATATGCCTCATTCTATTCTTGTTTGTATTTGGTCTGCTCTCTTTTGGATTTGATGGGTTATATAGGTAGTGGTTCCCATATCATCTGCAACACATGAATTAGACGGAGCTTTCCATCAAATTGATTTAGTCTCATTACTGTCTCTAACATTCATTTCATTTATAGCAAAGTAAACATGAAAATGAATCCTTAACCTAAATACAATAGAATGGGAATATGTGGTTGAATACAAGCAATGCAAAAATACAAATTAGATAACAATGAAGGCTTGTCAAAAAGCTAGCATAAAGGAATTATGCCACTGAAACTATTGTTCTCTATAAACCTATCAAATTATTGTGTTGTATATTGTATAAAATTGGGCCAATGACCAAAAAGAGAAAAAAAAAAAAAAAGGATTGTTATATGATTGTACTACTAATTTTAAATAAAAGTATGAGAGAATCATACAGATCTTGAATATTTTCGAGTCCACGGAGTTAGTTTGGTGGAACTCAATCAATCAAGTTCTTATTTTGTAGATTTTGCACAATAAAAAAAAGTTTGGTCAGTTTAGCAACTTCACGTATAAAAGAATCAACAATTATAATGTAGCTAGGGGGAATCATATGGGGTACCAAGGGAGGTACCCAAGGGGAATAATAGTAGATAAATATTGTTGTGTATGAAGTCCACTTTTAATAAATAAGGCCTACTGTGAATTCTATAAATGTAAGAGGACTTACTAGAAGGTTCTGGTTCTAGAAGGTTCCTCCTCTAGAATGTTCTTAGGTGGTTTGTAGCACTATATAAAGGGGTTCAAATAATGTAATGGGAAAGTTGAGAAGTGTTTTTTTGGAACATGTAGCTCATTAAGAGGTTTCCCTCTCAAAGAGGCAAGTGAACATAAGTGGATCCCTTAATAGGATCTATTGTACAGTGTTTCCCTACCTTAAGGGCTTTCAATACAATAAAGTGTGTATTTTATATATTTTTCTTGGATATATTGTTTGTGTTATTGTATTCATATATTTGGAACTTAACAAGTGGTATCAAAGAACTTTATTTGGCCACGAAAAAGGGGAATTGTTTTTTTCTATTTTGCAGGTTTTCAAACGAAGAAGAAAAAGAGGGTTGCAACACTATAGAACATTCTTGTAGATTTTTGTTCATATTTTAATGAAACGGATTGTAGATCTAAGACCCTATCATAAAAATAACCACTTTCAAAAAAAATCGTTCGAATCGGATTTCGGGAGGCCAAGATATAACTAATTTAAAAGTTGTAGTTTTTCAGGGTTTTTCGCGGACAACCACACGATTTTGTCGATTTCTGTAGAAATCGGTGCATGGTTTTCCATTAAATTGTATATATGAGTTCCTATCGCAAATTCACCCAGTTTCCAAAAAAAAAAATCATTTGAATCAAAGCTCTGGAAGTGAATATATCGTTGATTTAAAATCAATAATTTTTAGGGATTTTTGTGACATTAGTCAAACTACATGGCTCATCAATTTTGACTTGGTGCTCAGATTTCTAGTAGATCAGTGTCATTAGATAGAGGATTTTAAGAGTTTTATTTTGGTATATTATATGTGGTGTTTCAAATAGATATTCACTTTCAAATCCTCATGCACCTATGACAAGATATGGAAGCTTTCAAGGCAAATTTTCAAAATATTCAAGAGATCAAACTTGCAGAGCATGAGAGATATATTAGGGATACCATGTACAATTACATCACAAGATAATATACTCAAGAACAATATACTTGGTATGAGTACGAGGAATATTGTGATGATTGGTATATGGAGAGTTATAACATGGATATTATCGACTATTGCATCATAGAAGAATATAATCAAGAAACATGTGCTTGTTCTTATTGGGAGACCGAATGTGATGATTATTATATGGATAGTTGTCATTTCTGAAATGAAAAACACTTCCATCTTATATTCGATGACTCTAATCCACCTTAGGTAGAGCACATCCTGAAGAGTAGACAAGAGTCTTCTATGCATATTATTCTTTAGTATTCTTATTCTCCAGTACTAGTGGATGATTTTTGGATCCATGTGCCCAGTGTCGATTTTGGAGAATCTTTTTCAGTTGGATATTGAGTTCCAATATATTTAGTGTGGAGTTCACATGAACACTTGGACATGGGACCCAGGTTTATAGTGGTGGTTGGAATACTTCAGGATGGTGGCTCACACTCATACATGGGACCCTAGTTCTCCATCCTACTTCAACATTATGGTCCACACTTATACATGAGACCCTACTATATGGTTGTACACCCTCATAACAACCATTGAGGACAACATTTTAATAAGTGGGATGGAATGTAGTGTAGCTAGGGGGATAATATGGGGTACCTAAGGGGAATAATAGTAGATAAGTATTGTTATGCATGTATATAAAGGCCACTTTTAATAAATAAGGCCTGGTGTGAATGCAATAAATGTAAGAGAACTTACTAGAAGGTTTTGTTTCTAGAAGGTTCCTCCTCTAGAATGTTCTTAGGTGGTTGGTAGTACTATATAAAGGGGTTCAAGCAATGTAATGGGAAAGTTGAGAAGTATTGTATTTGGAGCATGTAGTTCATTAGGAGGTTTCCCCTGCAAAGAGGCAAGTGAACAGGAGTGGATCCCTTTCTTAATAGGATCTATTGTACAATGTTTCCCTACCTTAATGGTTTTCAATATAATAAAGTGTGGATTTTTAATATTGTTCTTGGATCTATTGAATGTACTATTTTATTCATATCTTTGGAACTTAACAACGGTTAACAATTAAATTTACATTTTTGAAATTCTTATGACCAAAGAATTGTTATGAGAGTCAAATTCTTTTCATTCAATCAAATGGCGAGGATCAAAAGTCCAATATGTTTTCTTAAACCTCATTTGGACAACCTCGAGAGCTTCGACTACAGAGCTAACTCAAAATCGTTAAACTTAATATTAGGAATTTCAACATGAAGAGTTATTGTTTTATGAATAAAGACACTTACTATCTTTTGAAGAAGTCGTTGGTTTGGTATGAAATATCGAGTAAACCTCAAAATCATTGAGTATAAGATGAGGAGTCCAATTAGTGAGCATCGAAATCCCCAAGTATATGGATTATGTGTCATTCACCAAAAATGTTTTTTCTAAAGAAAAGCATGGTAAACTATTTATCAAAACAAAAAAGGTAGTATTAAATGGCTGGATATCATTTATCAATGTCTAATGGTCCTTCCATACTTGATGTTAGGATGTAATCGATGGATACACATATCATTTGCAGAACAACTACAACAGTACTTGTGCATAGTCACATTAAAGTATGATACCTATTCGTATTATTTCTCTTAATAATGGTATTAAATGGTAAATTCATATATTATTTATCATTATTGAATGGTCGAGTAACATTAAACAATGATATATAGTGGTATTATTTCTTATTATCACTCTCAATAGGTTTAATTTATTTAAAAAAAAAAAAAAAAAAAATTACATATACAAACCATGTATATATTAATACATTATTTTATTTTTTTGCTAGTTTGTCTGTGAACTGTGGGACTAGCTCGTGGCTGAGAAACCGTGACTCGGGGGAATCTAAGCTGTCAAAATCACCCGGGGATCGCACCCGGCTTGAGCCACACCAACCCTTAATATGGTTGGATTTTTTGTCCCCGCAGGTTTTGAACCAATGACTTTAACATTGAGTGCCTTAACATCACACTCCGTCACCGACTATCCTACACCTCGGGGACATATATTAATACATTATTGAATGAAAACCAAGTTAAATCTTTATATAACATGATTAGAAAAAACAACAATATAAAAAACAATAAACAATTTATAAAAGATATTAAAACATACATAATGTAATTAATACAATTGATTTATAATTACATATAAAAATGCATTTATTGATAGTAATTAATCACAATTAACTTCATCAAACCTAATGAAACATGTAGGTTCAAATTTTTTTATTTGAGTTATAAGTAATGGATTTTAAGAATCCAATAGACTTCTTGTATGTTTTAAAGTTCTTCCATTCCTTGATCATATGTGATTGTAAAACTGATAAGGTGTTACATATTTCTTTGATGAGATTGAAATTCATTCGTATCTGCGGTCAATGTCTACTACCGTGAACCAAAATCAATTAATGAACAGTTCCCTGCATAATATAGTGGATTATGAAACTATCAAAATGTTTAAATGTGTTATGTTTTTGTCTTTTTGGGGTATATTTTTTGGGTGGAGTGTTTCAGAGGTTTTCAACAATTTGGATTCATTTTTGTATTTAGAAATGTAATTTAATGATCCAGGTGGATATCGGTGGCCACCCACCTTTTCCAAATGGCTCAAAATGGCTTTCTGGCAATTTTGGCAATTTACTATTTTTAGAAGGTTTTAACTTCCGGGGCCATTTTGAGGGCCCAAATGAAGGTTTTTCAAGATATAGGTTCTCAATGATATCAAAAGGAATTATTGAGCCCCCAAAATGAATCTCCTCAACGATACCTTTCTAACGAGCTATCACACACCTAAAACGGATATCGTATGCAAAAGTTACGACCCTGGGAAGTTGATGTACTCACTTACCCAAACGGCGCCCACATGAATTTTGGCGCTTCATCTCCCAGGGTTAGGTTTTTGGATGTCTAGGGTTTTTGGCATTCCTGCTTATTGTAAAAATTCCTTCAGAGCCTCATTGTAATCATCTTCTTGCGAATGAGAGTAGCTGTCACATCTCTTCTCAGAGATAAGCTGCCACCATTCTAGCGAGTCTTCCACTCTGTATTTTTACAGTCTCTGTACATTTCGTTCATTAATAGAAATCGTTTATTACTGTATATCTGTGTTTATGGTTGCATCTCCGATACATTTTTTTTATATTATTTAATAATTTCGATATCTCTGTGCATTTCTTTATTATATCTCCGATCTCATTTCGTGCCGAAAATAATCTGGATCAGTGGTATCAGAGTAGGCTGCTCTTGATCATTTTTTTTCAGTGCATGTCCCCGACGAGGTCCGAGTATATAAATTTGGGTCTCAATCTTGTCTCTCTTTAATACAATCGCTCTCGCACACCCAAGAAACCCTCAATGGTGGAAGAAAAGAAAAACGATGGAGCAGATGATCTTATCAATCTATTGCTTGAGCAAGCTCTCACGCGACAGAGGGACAAAATGATGAAAATTTTTTCCCACATCCTTCAATGCCTGTCGATAGCATCAGGCACATATTCATCAAGCGGCCACTTTGGAGGCACCTCACCTTTCAAGGTACAAGTTAATTTTGATATTCCTGTATTTGAAGGACAGATAGATGCAGAAGCCCTAGAAAAATGGTTAACTTTGCTAGAAGGTTATTTCTCTATTCACAATTTTTCTGACAAAGAAAAGATCACCTTTGCACTCCTTAAAGCTCTCCCTCATGTCAAACATTGGTGGGAAACTTACAGGGATCAAAGTTCCATAGAGGAGTCTAGAATATATGGGGTCGATCCCACTTGGGATTTTTTTGTGGATGCGGTAAAAGAACATTATTACCCTGTTGGCAACTATGAGGACCAGTACATGAGATGAACCACACTGCGGCAAGAGAGGGGCCAAGTAGTTCCAGAGTTCACCAATACCTTCCATACCTTGTGCACCAAGTTGGGTATCAAAGACTCTGAGCGACATTTGGTTCTGAAATACCGTGGGGCTCTACATAGATACATCCAAACTGAAATGGATTTTCTACACATCTCATCACTCGGTGCTGCTTATCGATATGCTGTTAAAATTGAGTAGAAATTTAAGCACCAGAACAAACGAGATTTCAGGTCTGCAAATCCACAACAACTAAAGCATGAAAAAGATGACCCTAACAATAAGTCTCCCCAAAAACCAGTCCAAGACACAAGAAAAGAAGGGTCACGGGAAGACAAAGAAGGACACCGGAAAATGGTGCGAGTTCCACAAAAGCCCCTGGCACAACACCGATGAATGTCGCTCAAAACATTCATTGGTGGCCAAGATCAAAGAAAATGAGATGAACCCCGATTCAGAATCCGATTCTAAAAATAATGGTAAAGGACAGATCATTGACGCAGACCCCACTGCTATTGTCACGACCGCAACAATTCAACTAGAAGAACCAACAGATCCTGAAGAGGGGGAGCGCCTTTTTCATTCAGCAGAGGTGGGTAAAGGGGACCCCACTGCATTTTATTGTTGATAGTGGAAGCCAGAAGAACCTCATCTCAGCATAGGTCGTCAAACAGTTGGGATTTTCGACAACACCACACCCGTAGCCATACAACATCAGGTGGCTTCGGCAAGGACGAGATCTCTGTGTCAACCAACAATTTCGATTGTCATACGGCATCCAACCCTTCAAGGATGAGGTATTATGTGATGTTGCCCCACTGGATGTATGTGATGTTCTCTTGGGCCAACCATATATGTGAAGACGCCATGTTTTTTATGAGTCTCGACCCCGTAGTGTCATTGTTACTTTGGGGGGTCATCTCTATAGAATACCAGAGGTAGTTCCGACTACTTTTCCACCTAAAAAGTGTCGCAAGGTAGTATCTCATACTGCAAAATTCAGCTTCTTCACAATCTATTCAAAAGGAGAACAAAAGGACACTGCAACCACTACAGCCTTGCCCCAAGCACCTTCTATCCAACAGAAGCAGGTCGACAAGGCTATAGCAAAGTGCAAAGATTCCTTCTGCACATTTTCCTCTCATGTATCTCGACTTGTTGAGCAGCCTCAACCACAATAGGTTCATGACAGATTTCCACAAACTGAGCAGCGCGACGTCTCTAGCAAGACAAGCAACTCACCAAGATGTAGATTCAACAAATTCTTTTCCCTCTCCCCCGGGAACTCAATGCAATGGAGACCATTGCTTCCTAAGGAGGGAGGATTACTGATCCAGATTATTTTCGGCATGAAATGAGATCAGAGATATAATAAAGAAATGCACAGAGATATCGCAGATATTCAATAATATAACAGAAATGTATCGGAGATGCAACCATAAACACAGATATACAGTAATACATGATTTCTATTAATGAAAGAAATGTACAGAGACTGTAAAAATAAAGAGTGGAAGACTCGCTAGAATGGTGGCAGCTTATCTCTGAGAAGAGATGTGACGGCTACTCGCATTCGCAAGAAGATGATTACAATGAGGATCTGAAGGAATTTTTACAATAAGCAGGAATGCCAAAAACCCTAGACATCCAAAAACCTAACCCTGGGAGATGAAGCGTCAAAAGTCATGTGGGCCCCGTTTGGGTAAGTGAGTACATCAACTTCCTGGGGTTGTAACTTTTGCATACGATCTTCGTTTTAGGCGTGTGATAGCTCGTTGGAAAGGTATCATAGAGGAGATTCATTTTGGGGGCTCAATTATGCCTTCATCTATCATTAAGAACCTCGATCTCAAAAAACCTTCATTTGGGCCCTCAAAATCGCCTCGGAAGTTAAAACCTACTAAAAATAGTAAATTGCCAAAATTGCCAGAAAGCCATTTTGAGCCATTTGGAAAAGGTGGGTAGCCACCGATATCCACCTGGATCATTTAAACAACAAAAATTTTCGATTTTGTGCAAAGAAAAAAACATAGAACAGTTAGACAACCCCTTTAAATTATCCCTTAAACCTATGATCCACATTTAAATAGCTAAAAAAACACAAATAAATGATAACTAACACATTTAAGTTATCCCTTAGACATATGGCCCACATTTAAATCATTGGAAAAACACAAATAAATGATAAATTTATCATAAAATAAAATTATGACTTGGAAAATTTTAATGTTTGTACAACCAAAATTGGGTGTTTTATGACATATACTTCAATTGTTTATTATTTTATTAAATGATTAACATTTTATTTGTCACTAATCATTATATACCTTAATAAAAGGATTGTATGTAATTTCAGTGATACATGAATTTTTTTCCTAACACTTCACCAATTTTATGAACAATATTGAAGTTGATTATCAAAATTTTACATCAAACCTCTCTTCTTCAATTAATAATTTCTCTATTGAGGTGCTACATAAAAAGAAAAACAGTACAACTAAATTCTAACTCGTAAAACTAAATAAAATAATAAGATTCTCTTGAAGGACTGAAATTTCTACCTTAAAAATATGTGTGAATCCCCTAACCTCATGGACAACATGACAAACAATACTACAAAGGATGATGTGTTTTCTATAGAAAAAATTAAGTTTGGGGTTAAGTGGCTCTCAAAAGGAAAATCTAAGGACATCGAAGGTTACCAAGTTGAAATATTAAAAATTTGAGGACCTATCCTCATCCCTCACATACATAAGCTCTTCAATTTAGCTATCCAGCAAGGATTCCCAAAACCTTGGACTCAAAGCCTCATTGTACCTATTTTTAAAAGTGGGGATAAAAGCAATCCCTCTAATTATAGGACCGTTATGATTAGCCCTGTTATAGCAAGATTTGTCTCACCCTATGCAATCTTGTACAGAAGGCCTTTTTCCATTTTCCTATGCAGGCTTATCATCCTTGTTTGTAAAATCCAGAGCTAAAAATACATATTTTTCCACATGTACGCATCTTGCCTACTATACAACATGCGTATACGTAGGCTACACCACTACAGCCCGCATACATTGGGATTTGTGCCAAAAAATGAAAATTAATGTCGGGATTCCATGTCACGATAGGAGATCTATGATCCTTGGCCTTCCATATATTGGAAATGTTCTGAATCGGCCCTTTAGTTCCATTTGAAGGATATAAATGGGCCAATTCCAAGCTATGGAAAAGAGGAGAAAGAATTCAACTTTGAGAGTAAAGTTACTCTGGAGAAATTATTTACTTCATATTGAGTTTGCATCCCTTTGTCCTTTAAGTCTGAACACAGTGTTCAACCCCCAAGCTCATCCCTTATTGATTGAGAACCTCATTGCTTCTCTATTATGAGCTTGCCTTTGGTGGAGGATTGAAGTGGTGGAGGCCCAGCCGGAAGGAACTTAGTTTCTTGGTTCTGAACCTTGCCGACATGGAAGTCTATAACATTTTCACTTATGGTGATCATATATTAATAGAAATACTCTTTTCCCATCCAATTGATATCTTGCAAATATTTTAATTATTATTCCATGGGCGTATTTGACATGTTTATTAATGGATTATGCTATTGAATGTGCTAACATGATTTATTATGACCATATGCATTCTTTTCTTGGTTGTTGAGGACTAGTTGCAGGTATATTGATTTGGGTTAAGTTCTCAATGGTGGACTTCATCGAACATCTGGAAGACGTAGGCCTTTTATCTTGTCTTGATAGCATATTTGTTTATGTAGCATACTTGAGAAGAGAGTTTATTTATGCAGTCATTTCTGTCTATTATGGTTTACCCTAGCCATAGAGAGATTTTCCTCATAACAGAATTGGCAACCATATTGGGGATTGAATCTTCTTTCTTAGGGTTTGGAGTACTTTTCTCCTTAGATTGTTGTCATTCGTATTTCATTTCTTGTCGTGTCATTGCTTGACAACCTCTATTCACTCTGGGTTTGATTTTCTCATCCTTCTCCCTTGCCTAACCTTATTTTTAAAACATATATGCGGTTTTTGGCTTGAAAGTCGCGTATATACGCAGGTTGTCCCTCTGCAAGATGTGTACATACGCTCTGTTCCCTTGAACAGTCACATACATCAACTTTCCTTGCTTGTTTGTTGGGTCTGGTGGTTGTTGGGTGGGATTTTATGTTTGTTGATTCTTCTTAGGTCTCTGTAGTGCCTGTTAAGTGCTTGTGGGATGATAGGAAACCAGTATGGAGTTGAATTTTTGGGTGGAGTCTTTCTCATCACCTTTTCATTTTGATTGTCCTTGCACATTGGGATGGGTGTCTTGCTGCTTGGTATCCTACTTGAGTTGTCTATTTCTATACACAATAGATATTTATATATCAAGTTGTTGTTTAGTCCATGCATTTTCTTTTTTCTTATATTGAAAATACAAAATATTAGGCATTTTGCATTTCTTGGCATTTTGGTATTTTTAGTCTTGGTCATTAGCTTAGTGCATGTAATGAAATATTGCATTTTACTTCAGAATTGGAGAGTTGAAATTGAAAATTGCATTTGTTATTAGAAGCATATCATTCATTGAAAATTGAAGTTAGGACTTTGCATTATATTCATGTTTACTTTTCTTGTTGAGTCATAACATCATGAGTTTCACTAGCATACCTTTTTGAGTAATCATGGCCACTAAAATTAACGCTATAATTTAAAATTGATTAGTCACGATTTTATTTTCTAGGGTGCACAATCTATCTTAGGATTTAGTGCCTTGGAATAGGATTTTGTGAGTAAACTTCTCCAAGGCAATTAAATCAACATATGTGTCTGAGAAAGGGAGTGGATAAATCCGTTGTATAATTGGTAATATCATGAGGCTCCACTCACACCGAAGTTAATCATGAGGTCATGCGAGGTTGGTTGAAGGGATATCCCCCCGATACCTTCTTAGCATCAAAGATATTTATGGGGATCTATTCGTATCTAGGGATCTTACTAGTTCCTTTACCTTCGTGAGAGGTCGTACTTTCAAGGTTTCAGGATTTTCTACCCTACCCATATGGTGGACCTGACTTATGACTGCTCGCATGTGCATCGGTTATACATTGGTTTATTAGTTTCTTGACTTAGGTTCCACATAGGTTACTTGAAGGGGTTATTATGCAGGTACCCTGGGTCAGATAAGGGTCGAACAACACATATCCTTTATGGAGGATTACCTCTTTGGGGGGATCTGACCGACTAGTTGTTAAGCCCACAAGGACCCTTATAAATGATTTTGTTACCTCTGATATTTAGCATGGAGTCTCAAGCCCCTCTTGGGTGAGACATAACTTATTAAGGGAGGGAGGCCACTTTCAACCACTTTACCACGTTTGTGTTCATATTGGCCATTTGAATTTTAGTGTGCTCTTTGATTACTAGTTGGCCTTAGGATTTGTTTTTTATATTTAAAGTCTTAAGTCATTGTGGAGTCAGACCGGCGTCCCCACCAGTCATGTCGCTTTTTACAGTTACCACCGGATTTCAAATCTTTTCCTTATAAAAGGCATAAAGTTATTAGGTGTGGTACACACACCTCCACCATTCATACTTGTGATTCTTCAAGGATAAGTACTGAACCTAGTCTTCAGAACACTGGGATCCCTTCAACTCCCACACCCACTATAATTAATGGCACCCCTTCGACTCTTACAACCACAATGGTTGTAGTGCCGAAGACACCTATCATTACTATGGCTCAGCCTATAGTGAATTCTCAATCTCTTGCCTCAAACCCTTTTGGGTCTCTTAGTCACTCACCGAGCTATAATGTTCAGTCCATCCCTATGGCCTCTAGTCCTTTTTCCTATGGTATGTCGAACTTTACTTCCCAGTTTTCGAATGTCATCCCAGTTGTTGGCCCTAATTCTAGAATTGGGCTTGGGGGCACTACACCTCCTTATACTCCATTTTCGTTTGGTGGTTCTCAAATCCCTCAAACAATTCCTAATATGGGAGGCATTCTTGATTTTAACCCCAGGTCTAATCCTCTTTCTTCTGGGTGGAACAACCAACCTGGTAGACAAGCTTTTGCTCAAGTTCCATCCTATACCCCTACCTCCTTGGTGTTAATTCTGACCAACACGCTTGGCATGACGAATCCACCTCTATCCTCTAGATTCACTCCTTGGGGAGATCAGTTTAATGCTTTGGGAAACCCCCAAACCAGATCCAATCCGGTTGGGGAAGCTTTTTATAACCCCCATCAAAACATTCCTACTAGAATGATGCCCAACCAACCTTTTATGAATCAGCCCGGAGGAGGGTATTACAATCTTGGACAGGGCCATGGTGCTTACCAGAACCCTGGATGGGTTGCAGTTCCTCAAACACAATCTTTCCCGGGAGCTTGGGGCCGGATGTCACAACCCCGTCTCCATTTTCTGGCCATGCTTAATTTGCGTTACTGTCTACGTTAGGAGATCTAGAACCTAGTGGCTCAAAAGTTATCAAGTTTGAATTCACAGATGTGAAGCCTCTCTTGCCTTACCATGTGGCATTCCAAATCCACGTGGGGTACTCAAAGTATACCAACAAACATGCGGTTGTTGATGAAGGCGTTGCTACATGTGTGATGTCCCTGATCTGTTGGAAAGCTCTCAGTTCTCTGACTCTTTATAAATCATCGAACATGTTGACTTATTTTGATGGTCATTCCTTTCACCCTCACGATATTCTTCCTTCCTTTCCAGTCCAGTTTGGAGGGAAGATGGTGGAGGTGGAGGTCAAGGTAGTTGATGTGCCTCTTGATTATAACTTATTACTAGGACTTAATTGGACCTATTCTATGGTCATCGTCATATCGTCTATCTTCTGTACTCTTTGTTTTCCTCATGAAGGGAAGATCGTGACGATCGACCAATTATCCTTTGCGTACATTAGTCCCAATGCATCTGTTGGACCTTTAATCCCTATTATCGACAATTCTCAACCGAAAATTGAGAATGTTGGTGTCGTAATGTATCCTTCCTTGATGGATACTTTTGACTTCATGGTACTGATTCACCACATTTACACCATGTCCAGTAGGCCCGTTTTGACAGGGAGGTCCATTCCTTTCCACACTTCCTATTTTAGTGATACATGGACCCTACCTTCCCCGACTTCATCTTGTGAAGGTCCGTCGCATGTTGTAATGGCCATGTCACTATCGGTAGTGGAGATTGTGTATCAAGTTGTTCTTGACTCTTTCATCGATCCTGATCATGTTACCTCACCAATGGATGAGGAGGATCCCATTCTTAGGCCTATGTGGGCCAATTCATTGTCTTGTTCACATGACTTCCTCGATGAGAATTTTCTTTCAAACGAAGCAATCATCAAATCCATGACTGGTTTTGACAAACCTTGGGACGATATGCATCACCGCTCTTATTTTCTCCCAGATCTTGAAAGAATCGACAAAATGACTTTTGATCTACTTTGAGTGAGATATTCAATCATGCCGTAGTTCCACTTGATACGCACGACATTTATGATGAAGGAAATATGGCGAGTATTTCTCCTACCATCACAATAGATATCTCTCATACCCCTGGCAAGATTGAAAACATAAATATTGGCACAGATTGTTCGCCAAAAGAAATCTTGATCTACACCGAACTCTTCAAGGAATTTCAACATGTATTTGCTTGGTCATATGAAGAGATGCCAAGAATTGACCCTAATATTTTTGAGCATGAGATTATAACTTATTCAAATGCTAAACCTATTCAGCAACGTCTTAGAGCTATCAATCCTCAAAAGGCCCCTGCTATTAAGGTAGAGGTGGAGAAGCTACTTAATGTTGGCTTCATCTACCTATTTCCCTTGACTGAATGGGTATCCAATCTCATTTTTGTGAATAAGAAGCACAGAACTATCCGTGTATGTATGGAATTTCGTGACCTGAACAAGGCCTATCCTAAAGACAACTTCCCGACACCTTGCATTGATCAGATTCTCGACGAGTGTGTGGGAAGCGAAGTATTTTATTTTATGGATGGATTTTCAGGGTATAACCAAATTCAAATCAAACCTGAGGATCAATACAAGATGGCATTTATTTGTCCTTGGAGTACTTTCACATACTGGAAAATTCCTTTTAGCCTTAAAAATGTCGGATCAACCTTCCAACGTGTCATGACCTTCGTGTTTCATGATCTTAAGCCTATAGTCGAAGATTACCTTAACAATCTTGTTGCTCACTCTCATAAGAGAATGAATCACTCTATGCATTTTTGGCTTGTTTTCAAAAGATGTCGTTACTTTAGAATCCGGTTGAACCCTCATAAGTTCATATTTTGTGTTAGGTTTGATTGTCTTTTGGGATTTCTAGTCTCTGAGACTGGGATCATGGTAGATTCGTTAAAGGTTGAGGCAATACTTTGATTGCCTCCTCTGCGCACTATTAGAGAACTTCAAGTTTTATAGGGAAATATAACTTTCTACGTTGATTTATAGTAAATTATGTCAATATCACTAAGGTTTGCATGCGTCTTTTGAAGAAGGACACCCCTTTTATCTGGGATGAGTGAGCCCAGGAGGCCTTCAATTATTTGAAGAAAGCCTTGGTATCGGTGCCTCTACTAAAGTCTCCTAGCTATAATAGGGATTACTTGCTTTATATCGCCACTTCTGAGGAGATGATTGGTATGGTTTTGGTTCAAGAGGATGATGAGCTCCGCGAGCACATCATCTACTATCTTAGTCAAAACTTAGTCAATCCTGAACTTAATTATTCTCATGTTGAAAAGATAGCTTTGGTTTCCGTCATGCAGTCCAACATTTGTGTGATTATATATTACTTTGCAAGACTACTGTGGTTTCCGATGTCAATATATTTCAATACGTCCTTACCAGGTGTATCATAGGGGAAAAATATAATAAATGGATTGTCATTTTACAAGAGTTTGATCTCGATTTCACTTCTACGAAATCCAAGAAATCACTAGTCTTCACAGAGTTATTATCTGACTTTCCACGATTAGATGAGGATGTTATGCATGTTGATTCATTTGTCGATGAACACATTTTTCTTTTCTCGTCATCTGACCCCTGGTATGGAGACATTTTTCTCTATCTTCAAACTTTGAATTTCTCTCAACATCTCTCGCGAGATGATTGATGGTGTGTAAGATACCAAGCTAAGAATTATATTATCGTCAGCAACACTTTGTATCATCGAGGAATAGACAATATATTGCATCATTGTTTAACTCATGGAGAAGTTGAGTCAGTCCTGAATGATTTCCACAGTGGGGCTTGTGGTGGTCATCTATCCGGGCTTGAGACAACCCAAAAAATTTTGTGAGCTGGTTATTTCTGGCCTTCTATATTTAAATATTGTATTGAAGAGGTTAAGAATTGTCACCCATTCTAGGTGTTCACTCGGAAAATGCGCTTGCATCCAACCCTTCTTCACCCAGTCATTACTGTCGGTCCCTTCACCAAGTGTGGGGTGGACTTCATGGATTGCAACCCAACTTTGGTTGGGTGGAATCAACACATTATTGTGGTCATCTACTACTTTAATAAGTGCATCGAGGCCATGCCTATAGTTAAGTTTGATGGGAAGACTAACACCTTCTTCGTATTCAATCAAATTTATCGCCCAGTTCTATATCCCGAGTGAGATTGTCACTAATCATGGCAGTCACTTTTAGAATGAAATGATGGAAGAACTAGCATCTAGTTTGGGTTTAGACATGGTCATTCTTCTCCTTATTACCCATAGGAAAATGGACAAGTAGAGGTTGTCAACAAGTCTCTCAAGACCATTTTGCAAAAAACTGTCAGCCAAAGTAAATACGACTATCACATTATGCTATATCCCGCACTTTGGGCATATCGAACCTCGATCAAGACTGTCATTGTATTTTCCCCTTTCCAGTTAGTACACGGTGTGGAGTCGATTTTACCTATTGAATGCGAAATCACTTCTCTTAAATTGGCAGTCGTTCTCCTACCTGACACTTCCGATCTCGAGCGACATCTTGTACACCTAGAGAGTCTTGACAAGTAGTGTCGAGACGCCTCTATGACTATCGAGGAAAACAAAATATGTGTGAAGGTCCAGTATGATAAGTTTGTCTATCCTCGGTTGTATGTTGAGGGTGAATTGGTCCTCTTGTATGATCAAGCCAAAGAACCACTGGGGGTAGGAAATTTTAAACCCATGTGGCATGGTCCTTATATTGTGTGATGTGTCTTAGAAAAAGGAGCCTATGATTCAAAATATTATGAATGGAATATGTTGGCCGAGCCCAAGAATGGGCTCTACTTGAAAATATATTACACTTGAGACCCAAGCTAAGGCATAACTCTTTGTATACTAGTGTAATTTAGTGTATATATATATTCCCTTTCTTTTCATCTTCAGCTTGCTTATCGAGTTTTCCCTTGGTTCACAGATGTCAACGGAGTCGTCGGTGTACCTAGGATTCATAAACAAATCCATTTGTCATACACGGAACTTGGCTTCCACCGCTTGGGTGGTTTACTCACCCGAGGGTCTACTGGTGTCTTTAGGTGGCATATGCCTAGGGCCATCCACGAATAATGTGGCCAAATATAGTGTCGTTATAGAAATTTTGTGCGATGTTATATCACATGGTATTCACTCTTTAGAAGTTCGCCTGGATTCCCAGTTAGTAGTATGTCAGTTGAACGGTAGTTACCGCATGCATGATCCTACTTTACTTCGATGATTCCTACGGGTATGTATTTTAGAACAACACTTTGATTTTATTACTTATTATCACATTCTTAGGATTTCTAATCATGTATCTGATGCTTATGTTAATTTCGTTTTAGATTGGCATTTGTCACATAACTAAAGAAAATAAAACCATCTCATCGATGTACACATTGTAAATATAAGTAAAGCTGAAGATCCATGTTTTATATATATTTCAAAAAATATGGTGTTTATAGTACAAAATTGGGGCTAATACCCTCAATACACATATATAGTCAGTACTACAATATCCACGACATCTACGCCTGTGGCTCCATATGTGTGTCATGGTAACAAACTATGGCGTTTTCGAGATGTCGAAAGAGTCACACCCAAGCTCTAGGCTCACCAACCACTTGTCGTTGCATGGCTTCTGAAAAATCCTCTACCTGAACCATGGGAATCCTATGAGTCAAACGAGATAGGTTTCCCTACATGTTTTGAAGGACTCTCTCAGCTTCTCATCACGTCGCCTTGTCTCCCTGGTTCCTCTGACGATGTCGACGAATCCATTCTGGTTGTCTGTTATAACCCTAAATTGCACCACACATGCTTACCTGGCATCATTCCAACTTATATCCCTTCCTTGCCAAGACCATGCTAAACAAAATCTTGAAAAACCTCTTAAATCAAGTAACCCGTGCCCTAACCCATTACTGGGCGCGTTGGAATGCTGGCAGGCCTTATACTGCATCCGTTGGAACACTGGCTGGCCCACTACAGCCCACGTTTACCTAACAAAGCACAAAAACAGGAAAGTTGTCGACGGAACGAAAAGCTTTGGGTCAGTTAACTAGAACTCCCAGCCATGCATGGCCGAGAGTTCGACCAAAACCCTAGCTCCTTCTAGCCTATAAAATAAGGGGTAGGGGTACTATTCAAGAGAGGAAAATCATAGCAAAGAAACGTTGCCCAATTGCCGAATCCGTTTTGTCCCAACCCTTTAGCCTTTCCTCAAGCTTTAGGAGAATTCAAGCAAAGCAGTTGGAGGACAAAGAAGAGGAGGAGCCCAGGATCAGGATCAAGGAATAGTGGCCGATCTCTATTATCATTGTAAGTTGATTCATCTTGAGATTAATAAAGAGTACTTATCCCGTCCCAATGCACAAGTCTTATATCTTTTATTTGATTTATGCTTAATCTCTAACCCTCTAGTAGAACAATAGCATGCATGTGTAGTGTTTTGTCTTGATTGCAGGATCATCTTTGGAAGGAGCAGTAGAAGCAAGGAGATAAAAGCACAACGGAGGATCTACACCAAATGTCGATAAAAATGTTAGTTGGTTCTTTCCATGTTTGCATGTGAAAAAGGGTTTTTGGTTTGGGGTAGAAGGTTAAAAGTAATTTCTTAAGGGTCATGATCTGCATACAAGTTTAAGCCCTAGCTTGTTAGTCTGTAGGGTATAATTTCCCAACAACAGAATTGGCGACTCCACTGGGGACATTTTACTCTTAGGGTTTCCGGATTCAAGAGAGGTTTTTGGGTAGTTCAAAGAATAAATTTTATGTTTCTTTGTTTGTTTTGTTTTCTGTTAGGTCAAATCTAGCAGGGAACCTGGTTCATAATACCAGTTTTTCCTTGACTGTTGCTTGACACTTATTATCGGGACACGCAGAGGTACACGTGGCCTGCAGAAAGCCTTCACGTGTGTAACCCGTGCCCTAACCTTCTGTAGCCCGCGTTTGAACGCTTGCTGCAGAGGTTTCAGTAGCGTGTAAGATTTAGGAAGCTTGAGAGGTAGTCTCCTCTTCCCTGTCAAAAGTTTACCTTCTCAGGGGGCTTTCTGGATCCTCTCTGGGTCCTGCTGGTTTATTGTCTTGTTTTCAGTCTGCCTTATTATGTTTGTTATCTTTTGCAGTCATTTTCCTTTTCTATTAAAATATAAGCATCCAAGCCTTTTAGAGACCCTGGTTGTCAATACCAGAGGCCTTTTTCAGGTCTGGGATGCTTGTGTGTTGTTTTGTCTTGGCTTTTATACAGACCCGCGGCCTGTTTAAGTTTAGCCCGCGGGTACCTGCGCGTTGTTATAGCTCAGCACGCATTTTCACGCGTGTTGTTTCAGTGACAGCCGCGGGCTTGATTGGTTGCTTTTCAGCCTGGGTGGGGCAGTCATCCCCTCCTGTGGTGAGACGTGTTCCTCTCAGGGTTTTGAGTCTGGGGCTGCACAGTCAGCAGGTTAGGGCCTCTTATCCTTAGCCGGTGTTTTTATTAGTTGATGCTTTAATAGAAAAGACAAAAGAAATTTTTTTTTTTATGGTTTTTAGACAAGTGTTAGAATCGGTGCTTTCTTGATTGCTTTTTCGTGTCTTTGCTCTGATTCTTTGCGATCTGCGCTTTAAGCCAGAATTTTATTTTTGTTTTCTTGGTTTTGTGCTTGTCGGCATTTTCCCTTTGTTGCGTCTTTTTGCAATTAAATAAAAAAAAATCCCTTGTTTCATTTTCTTCTTGGTTTGAAGATTGTGTTGTTGCATCAATAGCTAGGAAGAAGTCTTTTTCATAAGTTTTGCAGCGCATTTAGCGTATAAGTAGCTCGCAGATTGAGTGAAATTCCTTGATGTTTTTCTGCATGAAATCTTAGAAAATTCCAAAAGAAAAGAAGTCTTTCTTGTTGAAAAGTTGTTGGTTTTGCATTTTTTGTAAAAGTTTTTGTTTCCAAGCATTTCTTGTTCATTTTGCTTTGAGTCTTTACACACCATCAGTTTCACCTCCATACCTTGTGACGTAAAAAATCCCATTAAAAGAAACGCTAATTAAAATCAATCAGACTTTTTGTTTGTAGGGTGCATACACTAGCTCAGGACTAGGGCCTTGGAATAGGTTGGAGAGTAAATCCTCCAAGACCACTCAAACCAAACATTGGAGTCTGTCAATAGGGAGTGTAGAAGTCCAGTTACAGAAAGTTATCTGGGACCCCCCTCTAACACAGGGGATAAACACGAGGTCGTGTAAGAAAAGGTAGCGGAGATAACCCCTCCAAAGCTGGACCGAGCATAGTGGAGAACACATATCGAGGATTTGTTGAGGGATTCCATCGTTTGCATTTGCCACGGAGCTTCGTGGGTCTCAAATCCATTCGAGGTCCTCAGTTGTCTTCCAGACCATTTTCTCTCGATACCCTTGACAGGTTTCGGGCTTGATACCCTGCTCATTGTGGTCTACCCGACTATCGACTGTACCCGCCTGGTGACTGTTCACGTGCTGGAAAACTAGTTGCCAATCTTTTCTAGGGACATACAAAGGTGACTGTGGGGGTATACCGTGGTACCTAGGACAGACATCGGGCCACGCTTTGCAGAGTATACCCAGAGGGTGCTTCCGTATTCGAGTTGCACTTGCACCGGTAAGTTGCTCTAGTGTTGGTTGTTGTAACTGTTCTTCCAACTAGTTTAGTGATTGCTTGTCTTATCTCATAGGGGCTTCTTTTAGTGTGTGTTACTGTTTGTTCATGTAGAATACCTTAGCGTGTCATGAATATTCTCACACAGTGGAGGATTCAGAGCTCCACCGATCACGAAGGCTTCTGGGCCTGTCGCCGGTTATACTGGAGCCACCCCCGCCACCATTGAGGCGGAAGCTAGAACAACGAGGGTCTTTCGAAGCAACCGGGTTTCAAACCATTGAGCCCGAACAACTCCCGGAGGAATCAACCGCTAATCTTGGATCGGTTGAAACCTCAAACACTGATACTTGGCCGGACATTATTGTGCCAATTCAATTTTACGAACGCCTGTCAGTGCCTAACCCAGTTATGGAACCAAACTCTGTTACTTCAACTAGGAATTCTTCCATTACCATCATTGTTGCTACCATAGGAGAAGCTTCTCCTAACTTTCCTTTGTCGACGGTTTGGGCCACCATGGTATCGGCCGCAACTACGTCGCACAGTGGACCGACCCCATCTATCGCGGCGGCCACACCTCCTTACACACCTAGTGCGACAGGCCCTTCGTTTTCATATGGTATGCCTAGTTCAGGTACAAGTCCTGCACTGACTTCTTCTACTCTACAGACTTTGGGTCTGGGGGCAGGGAGCTCTAACGCTCCTCTGCAAGGTCAACTTGGGGGAATTCCTGTCCCTTTCAATGCTTTTCCTTACGCTGGAGGTCATATCCCTCCTTCGTCCCCTTCGCTTGGTGGATTGCATCAGTAGTCCACCGGGCAGCCTGCACACACGAGTTCATTTGGAGTCAGGAGTCAAGGAACACCTGCGCAAAATCTGTCGGTAGGTTCATCACCATTTGTTTGGAACGGGACGTTTGGTAATAACACTTTCGCATCCACTGCTTTCCCATCTGGGGGCACACCCATTTTTGGACAATCTACTCCGGCACAGGGTACTATTCCTACACTGGGGGCACATATACCAGGACCTTGGAACTCAGGACAAGGATCTGTTCCTTCATCTAGAATGTCGTTCTGGGGTAATTCTTTCCACAGTCAATGGAACCCCGGACAGACTTCTATGCCTCTCCCCTCGGGACTAGCATGGGGTAATCCTTCCCAAAGTCCGTCAAACACGATGAATGCCCAACATCCTATGTCCTTCATGGGGAATCAACCAATGATGTCTCCTCAGATGCAAAACCCTTACGCTGGTCAGGGCCATGGTTTCTACCAGAACCCGGGCCAGCAACCAAACTTTTCCTGGCAACCTAGTGCCAGTCAAACTCCAGGACCCTTTTATCCAGGCTATCAGCAGCAACCTAAACTACCATTCTTGGTGATGTTACACTTGCCAGATTTGACACGGTTGTTAAATGATCCTATCTGTCACGATCCACGTTGGCCTCCTATGCCGACAAAGTTTCCTTCGGACATTCCAAAGTTTGAGGCCAAGCCTAACGAAGATCCAGGTGATCACGTGACTACTTTCCACCTTTGGTGTTCATCTAAATCACTGAAAGATGACTCCGTCCAGTTGCGATTGTTTCAACGCACTCTCATCGGGAGTGCCGCGAAATGGTACATCGAGCTTGACCGCTCACGATAGTCTTCTTTTGGCGAACTGGCGATGGCCTTCCTTAACCATTTCCAGTTACCTGTGAGATACGATGTCGGCACAGAGTTGCTAGCCAATTTTGAGAAGACGACCGTGGACCATATCTCGGATCATATTCGAGAGTGGCGACGTCCGAAGAGTCTTATCAAGGTACCCGTCCCACCAGCATTCTTGCTTGAGTGGTTCCTTAAGTCTTTAGTTCCGCAGTTATCCAAAGACGTCGCGACTTCAGGGGTTTTCTCCGAGGAAGATGCCATCATGAGGGCTCAATAGTTTGAGCTTATCTGTTCTCAGTCTGGTCTATTTTACAACATCCAGCCAAATGCACCACGATCGATTCTGGATAAAACCAGACAGAGAGTCAGACCACATGCTGACGGTATCGTTGGTTCGGCACAAACTAAGCCCGCTGAGCAATTGACAAAACAATTGCAGCAGTTATCTATACAACACTCAGCGGCCTGCCAGACTACTGTTGTGGCTGATCCTCCTACCCAAATGTCAGAAGTACACTCTGTGCAGACGACTAACCCAAAGGCCAACCAGCAGCCTGAAGGGAAGAAAAAACAACGCAAGAAGGGTAAGGGGGATAAGAAACCAACTGATAATGCTGGCGAGGGCACCACAGAAAAACGAAAGGCAAGGTATCCGTGCAACTTGTGTGTGGAGGACCACCCTACCCATCTGTTTCCTTGACTTGCGGAGGCCCAAAAGTTTGTCACACAGCAACAATAAGCCGTGTTGACTAATCCCTTTCAGCATGGGCAAAATTTAACTCGAGCCTCTGCAAATGCTGAAGGGGGCAGTTCAAAAATGTTCCCTCCTCCTAACAATTCCTCTGCCATGAACGTATATATGGTTAAAAGTGATGCTTTCATAACAACTAGAGCGCGTGACTATAGCAAACCAAGCACCTCTGAGAAGGGCAAAGAAGCCGAAGTCCCATCTCTTCCTCTACAGATCGAGAAGATGTTGGGTGAAACAATGACATGCATTCCAAAAGGTGCGTTTAAGCGAGCTTCTCACAATCCAAACGCAAGGGCCGCCCTAAACTACTCTGTGGTGGAAGATTTATCACAAACCCCTTGTGTTATGTCCACTTTGGAGGTCCTCCAAAGTTTCCCTTCTCAGAGGAAAGACTTGTTGACTGCTTTAGGCTCTACTGAGACTTGTAACCTGGGTACCATCATGTTAGATACGACTGACTTGAAACCTCGTTTGCCTTACCATGTCGTGTTTCAGATAGTAGTGGCTCATCCCACGAAAACTTTTACACGGAATATCTTTCGCACGGTGGTAGACGAGGGTGCTTCGACTTGCGTTATGTCGTTAGCATGCTGGAAAGCCATTGGTCAACCTGATTTGTCTACGTCACCTACTCTCCTCACTGCATTCAATGGTCATTCTTTCCGACCGCATGGCATCATTCCTTCTTTCCCTGTGCAGTTAGGGGGGAAGACCGTGTGCGTCGAAGTAGAGGTAGTTGATGCCCCCATCGACTACAATCTATTGTTAGGTCGTAGTTGGACTTATGCAATGCAAGTGGTGGTCGCTATAGTTTTCCGAGTCTTATTGTTTCCACATGAAGGCCGGATAGTGACCATTGATCAATTATCCTTTTCTCGACCTGACCCAACTTTGGGGGCACCCACGGTTCCCATGGTTGATAATCCTCAAGCCGGTGTCGTCAACGTCGGAGTTGGCTTGTGCCCATATTTGATGGGTACTTTCGATTACCCACCTCCTCATGGCGATGTCAAGTTTATATTGACTCACCACAAGGCTGAGATTTTCACGTCTCGTCCTTCCGCATGACTTACTTTCAGGATCCGTGGATTCTTCCTTCCCCATCAGCCACGATGGATGTGACGGGGCACGCTAGCATGTCCATGCCCTTGTCGGACGCTAAAGTAGCATACTCTTTGGTCCAACAAGCTTCAGCTACTCCTGATCCGACTCCCGCACAAGAGTTGGATCCACCTTTTGAGCCTATCTGGGCTTAGGATTCTCTTTCCAACACCGATTCGTTAGATTTAGTCTTGCCTTCTGATGAAGAAATAATCAAAGCAATGACTGGTCCGGACAAACCCTGGGAAGATCTTCATCACAGATCATATTTCCTCCCAGAGTTACACCAAATCGAGGCAGGAGAATTCACTATCACCATGACGGGAGATCAGCCTTGTCCCATTAACCTCTTAGCTATGCAAGATATTTATGCTGAGGGCAATATGGCGACTATCGCTGAAACGATACCTATCAATATATCCTGAAACCCTGGCATCGTGGAGAATGTCTTCGTCGGAGCGGATTTCTCCCCCGAAGAGATTCAGATTTACACAGATATTTTCAAAGAATTCCGCGATGTTTTTGCCTGGTCTTACGAGGAAATGCCAGGCATCGATCCAAAAATAGTTGAACATGAGATCACTACGTATCCTGATGCTAAGCCTGTTCGACAAAAACTTCGTCCAGTTAATCCTAGGAAAGCAGCAACCATCAAAGCTGAGGTTGAGAAATTGCTTAAAGTAGGGTTCATATACCCAATTCATTTAACTCAGTGGGTGTCAAACCCCGTACCAGTTGATAAAAAACAAGGCATGATTCGTGTTTGTACCGATTTCCATGATTTGAACAAGGCATGTCCAAAAGATAATTATCCAACCCCATTCATCGACCAGATCATTGATGAGTGTGCCGTTTGTGAAGCCTTTTCATTCATGGATGGTTTTTCGGGCTATAACCAAATCCAAATCAAACCCGAGGACCAACACAAAACGACATTCATTTGTCCGTGGGGTACATTTGCTTATCGTAAGATGCCTTTTGGCCTCAAAAATGTTGGAGCCACTTTCCAGTGGGCCATGTCTTTTGCGTTTCATGACCTCAAACATATAGTCAAGGCCTATCTAGATGATTTAGCATCACGCTCTCACAAGCAAAAAGATCATCCTATGCACCTCCGACTAATCTTCGAACACTGTCTCTACTTCAGGATTCGCTTGAATCCCAACAAGTGCAGCTTTTGCGTCACGTCAGGACGTTTGTTAGTTTTCATCGTTTCAACAACAGGGATCATGGTGGATCCTCTTAAGGTGGAGGCAATAGTCCAGTTTCCCCCCCCCACGCACAATCTTACAACTTCAGAGTCTTCAAGGCAAGGCGAACTTCTTACGATGCTTCATCGCCAACTATGCCGAAATCACCAAGGGCTTCATGCGTTTACTGAAGAAAGATGTTCCCTTTTTCTGGGACGAAGCAACACAACGCTCTTTCGACGCATTGAAACACGCTCTTACAACCGCACCTCTGCTACGGCCACCGAATTATAACAAGGATTTCCTATTATATCTGGATGTCGCAGATTCAACCATAGGCATGGTTTTAGTTCAGGAAGATGATTCATTTTCTAAATACGTGATCTATTACCTAAGCCGAGGCCTCGTAGGATCGGAACTTAATTATACCCATCTCGAAAAACTTGCATTGGCAGCAGTTCATGCTGTTCAACGGTTTCGTCATTATGTTCTGTTTCGCAAGAGCACCGTCGTAGCTGTCGTGAATCCATTCCAGTACATGTTGACACTACAATTTATCGGCAGAAAAATCAGTAGATGGATGGTCATCCTCCAAGAATTTGACTTAGACTTCATTTCAGCAAATCCCAAGAAGTCATTGGTCTTCGCAGAACTTATTTTGGAACTTCCGGTTGAGTCAGGTGACGTTGTGCCTGAGGAATCGCCTATCCAGGGGGATATGTTTTTGATTGAATCATCCAACCCCTGGTATGGAGATATACTAATCTATCTCCAGACTTTGAAGTGCCCCACCTTTGCTTCTCATGATGAGCATCGGCGGATACGCCATCAGGCCAAGAACTATCTCATACTCAATGATACGTTGTATCGGAGAGGTGTAGACTGTATCTTGCGTTGATGTCTCACTCATAAGGAGGTCATCATAGTGCTCAACGATTGTCATACAGGAGCTTGTGGCGGGCATTTATTTGGGTTGGAAACAACCCAAAATATTTTACGAGCAGGTTACTTCTGGCCCACGCTTATCAAAGATTGTATCGAGTCGGTTAAGAAGTGTCATCCGTGCCAAATCTTCTCACGGAAGATGAGGGCACATCCAGCTCCCATGTTTCCTGTTATCACCGTTGGTCCCTTCACTAAGTGGGGGATTGATTACACTACTTGCAGCCCCCCATGAGCTAGGGGGCACTGCTATATCATTGTAGCTGTCAACTACTTCACTAAGTGGGTCGAAGTTATGCCGACGTTCAAAGATGATGGAGAGACTGTAGCTCTCTTCTTATTTAACCAAATTATAGCACGGTTCGGCGTCCCGAGAGAGATTGTCACTGACCATGGCAGTCACTTTCAGAACCAAATGATGTCTGAGTTAACATCAAAGCTTGGGTTACGGCAAGAACATTCCTCAACTTACTATCCCCAAGCCAATGGGCAGGTGGAAGATGTTAACAAAACTCTTAAGACAATGCTACAACGAACCATCAACTCAGCCAAATCCAACTGGCATTTGATGTTATACTTGGCATTATGGGCCTACCGAACATCAGTTAGGACTGCAACTGGTTTCTCACCTTTCCAACTCGTCTATGGGCTGGAGGCAGTCTTGCCCATCGAATGTCAAATTCCATCTCTGAAATTGGCAGTACAGTTATTGCCAGACACTTCTCCACTTGAGGAACGGTTAGTACACCTTGAGCAGCTTGATGAGCAGCGTCGCGATGCGACCCTGGCCAACGAGGCTCATAAGCATAAGGTTAAGTGTCAATATGATAGGTTTGTTCATCCTCGGGTTTTCTCTGAGGGCGACCTTGTCATGGTTTACGACCAAGATAAGGACCCCCTGGGGGTAGGAAAGTTTAAACCCATGTGGTTCGGACCCTTCATTGTTAAGGAGGTTTTAAAAAAGGGCACTTATCGTTTGGTCGATTTTGAAGGGAATTCTTTGGTGGAGCCTAGAAATGGGCTCTACCTCAAGAAGTATTACTCATAGAACGGTCACTGTGGGTAACTTTTTGTAACATATGTATAGTCTTTGTGCTATTACGTTTTTACATTTCTTTTGAAAAACGTGTCATGGACGTGTCATTAATGTTATCTTTCGTCACTATGGCATATTTCAAGTGAGTCCAAAGTGTTCATTAGGTATGCAGATGGTGCTAGTCGACACACGTGGAGGCTTGCCTCCGCAGCTTGGGTAATCTTTACACCATAGGGTCAGTTGTTATCTTCCAGAGGAATATGCTTAGGTGACACCACAAACAATGTTGCTGAGTATAGCGCAATTATTGAGTTTCTTCGTGATGCTTTGTCATTGAGTATCTCTCATCTCCGGGTCTATCTAGACGCTCAACTAGTTGTGTCGCAGCTAAATAGGATATACCGGGTACATGACCCAACTTTACACCGACGATTCCTTAGGGTACGTCTCTTGGAACACAACTTTGATTATATTACATATTTTCATGTTCCTAGGAGTCTAAATCAAATCACGGATACTCTAGCTAATCACATTTTAGATTGGCATCTTGCTCACACATAAAAATATCATGATCATACACATGTAAATACATTTTTGCACACATAATCCATAAAGACACAGAAAATAAATAAAAACCATATATAAACATCATAAAATCCTCAGAGTACATAGATGGGCGCAAGCGCCTCAAAAAGTGGGAACCATAACGAGTCATTGGGCTTACGCCCTCAAACAATATGTACATATCAGTGCTCATGGCACATAAAAGTCTCAAGTCTGTTCAGGGCCTATGGGCCCTATTATAATCATATACAGCCCGACCCAAACACCTAAACAATCAGACCCATGTCCGAGGTACCCCCACAATATGAGTCTGCATGGAGGGCGGCAAGTCCTCTATCTCTTCCATGGGAACTATGCGAGTGATCTAAGTAAAGTTCCACTCAATCCGCCTAAGAGCCCTCTCGACCTCTCCTGCTGGGAGGTTCCCTGCTACTGCTTCTCCCCTAGCGGCGGCAGCTATGGCCTCTGGCCGTGGGCGACGCCTATTCCGTGCATAATCGGCAGGTCGCACAGGTCCCACATCTGCACACAACACAATGTTCACCCGTCAAAAACTCTGTTATAAAAAAACATGATATATATATAAAAAAGACATAAAAATTACATATACAAACAAAAACTGTATAGGTGGAGACTTACTCATCTCCCCTCGCTCCTCACCAGGAGGCACCGGTATCGCTGGATCTCTGGAAAAATCGATTCCTGCATATGGGTAATCCTCAATCGCTGGGATATGCCATGATAGCTAGGCAAAAAAGTCATCATTAAAAGCCTCTGTGGTCCTCCCACCACCCTGTCGCGGCAGCAACGCTACCCATCTTCACACTATGGGGAAAGTAGCCAGATGTCCTCGTACTGTCAACCGAGGACTGAAGCATGGAACTCTCTCAAAGAAAAACGAACATAGGATGGTCCCAAACCCGAAATTCCTATGCATCCACTGTCTGCAAGCTGTCAACTAACCTGTCATGCTTGCTAGTAGTGTAGTACTCTAGTCAAAAACTTATGCATTCATGCACTGAATTGCACAGTTCATATGTGCGCGCGAAGCCTGATGCATGGCTGCAGAGCCAGTAATTCGCCCAATGAGCGATAAGATAGTCTGAAGGGTAAGGCTAGTGATACTACTAACAGGTATCGAGGAAGTCCTCTGATTGGTCCCAGCCACGCAATATTCCTCTATCAACTCCGAGACTTTGCTCGGCCCCACAGGAAAAGTCTAAAAGTTGACGGGTTCCCCTCTCCTTGAGAGGTCCGTCAAAAAGTAGATATCCTCGGTGGTGGGCACCAAGGATTGCCCCTCTATCATAAAGGCCTCTGCATCAGGGTGCCAATAATAAACCAAGGCATTTAGTAGCCTGAGTTGAGCACACATAAATGAACACAAGAAAAATTTTACCAAGCCACACTGCGACAGCACGGCCATAACATTCGGATCTGCATCCACTGCCTCATTGGCAGCCTCGTGCTCCCTCTCTCTCCACTGGACATACATCCTGCCAAACACACAAGGAAAAAATGGGGGAGTTTAGTCTTCTGTCAATCAAATTTCCATCACACGGGGCAACCCGCGGGCTGTCGAGGCGACAGTCACGGGTACCCGCGTGCAGTTTTGACTCTGCGCGCAAGTACCCGCGGGCAGTCCCTGGACAACCCACGTTTTACTAGGGCCAACCTTTTGAGGGTCGACGGTCGCCCCCAAAACCAACTTAAATGCAATAAATTAAGTATTGAATTGCAAGATTAGGGAGTTTGTACTTACTTGGTCCAAACAGAAGTCTGTTTCATCCACTGAAGCTCCCGGAATCACGATCTTTGGCAAAGGGGGTCTTTTGGCTCCAGAGTCAATTTCCAAATCAGCAATGGTGATAATGAGCTGCCAGCTTCTATTTATAGACTTTTTGGCCTCTTTTTGTCACTCTTTTGGGCC
>ML813384.1:24578-41530 GCA_009831015.1 Picea engelmannii | reverse complement strand
TGTTCTTACGATATAGGATCGATCCCATCTGGTTGTGACACAGAACCGTCATATCTGCTCTAGAAGTGTCGCAACTTGGTGGTAGAGCTTGCCAAAACATGGATGCCCTAGGTAGTTCCTGGTTGCATTATGGTGTCCATGCCGTTTCTAACAACACTGTAGGCTCGGGAGTCCGTATAGTCTTTCCAGAATACGATTTTGAGCCTCATTTGCATGGGTATTTTTCACTCTTTGTCTTACCCTCTGGAATCCCAAATCATAACGGGTCTCCTTTTAAGCCCTTTTCAAACCCTCTAAACATGAAAATATTGTCGAGCGATCTTGTGACCTTTCACGCTCGTTAAACTGAAATTTGAAGCCACGTCTGTCCGGCGGTATTTTACCCCTTTTTCGGTCCGAACGGTCAACTATACGAACAAAGGAATACTCTATCGAATTTCAATTCTTTAGAAGAGTATCCTCAGGTATAATTTTATTCCTTTTTCGGGCTTGAGGGACTAAATTTACGAAAAAGAAACCCCCCCGGAGTCCATAGTTAAGCTCTTTTCAGACTCCCTAAAATTGAAAAGATTGTCGAGTGACCTTATTCCTTCACACTCGTTAAAACGGTCCAGAATAATATTCTTGACGGATTCCATAGTTAAGCTTTTTTCAGACTACTTAAAATTGAAAAAATAGTCGAGTGATCTTGTCCTTGTCACACTCGTTAAAATGGTTTTGAATTGACGTCTAATCGGTGCTAGTTTACCCCTTTTTTGAACCGATTAGACTATTGTCGAAAAAGGTACCCCAACGGAGTTTCCTTTTATGCTTTTTCAGACTCTCTAAACATGAAAAATCACCGAGCTTCCCTTCTTTGGGCTCATTAAACTTACATTGAAGGATGTTACCATTGTGTGTTCTATCAACCACGTTTGCATCCTTTACCCATCAGCTTAGTAATAGTGTGCTTTTGCGTCTTAACACCTTTGGCCACTGGAGGATTTTTCCCGAGTGTCATTTCCCTAGAACATCAGTCTTGTCCTTGTGCCTTGAGCTTGTATGTTTGCTATACTCGATCTTCCACTGTAACGTAATATTCCTTTATTCTTTTTCAAAATCATCAAAAAGAACAAAAAAATCAAATATACCCCAAAAAGAGGATGGGAAAAGTATTTTCTTTATTGGCAGCATCATGAGTCACCCTTGGATAAATCACATCTGTCCCTTTGATTCATCAAACTTTGGGATGTAGTACAACCTTAGGAAGCTTTGCTCGCTATACAGAGTTGTGTCCTCCACCGTTTGGTTACTCTTCCAAACATATGGAGAGTTTGTGTTGCCTCCTGCTTCGTAGACTTGTGATTAACAGATATGATGCCTGAGTCTTATCACTTGTCGTGCTATTATCCAAGGGAAGTTTGTCACTAAACCTGAGTCGGCCCCTCTACAATATGTCTCTTGTCTGCATACCCGGCCATCCTGAGCGTCCAATCAAGTCTTTGTTTGAAATCACTGAAGCCTTCAGTCCGATCATCAAGATTATCAAGTCCATAACCGGCGAGCCGTCGAAGACCTCTGGGTAGTGCAGTCATACACTCATATTACACTCCTACCCGAGTTTAGAAGACTTTGAAGTTGTTGCTCGAGCTCTGAAGTACAACCATCAGGCTGAATCAGCTTCTGGGAGATGGATACTTTATATGTATATCTTTCTGATTTCGAGATGTAGCTCCGTTGTGTATTATTCGCGGCTACTCTTTATAGTTATTTGACATGGATCTACAGTGTATTTGATTGGTATCCATGGTTCTGATTTATCTCGAGCATGGGTATGCCCGCCTCAGTGAGACATTTGATATTTTTTGCAGATGACACCTCCTGATTCCTGATTCCTAGGCTCACTCATTCAGCATATCAGTACAGATTGGTAAAGAATTGGTAATGTATTTTAGCCATCAGATGCTCTTCTGACCTCACACATTAGGGGGCATCTGTTATAACCCTAAATTGCACCACACATTCTTACCTAGCATCAGGCCAACTTATATCCCTTCCTTGCCAAGACCATGTTGAACAAACTCTTGAAAAACCTCTTAAATCAAGTAACCCGTGCCCTAACCCATTATTGGGCGCATTGGAATGCTAGCAGGCCTTATACTGCACGCGTTGGAATGCTGGCTTGCCCACTATAGCCCGCGTTTACCTAACAAAGCACAAAAACAGGAAATTTTCCGACAGAACAAAAAGCTTTGGGTTAGTTAACTGGAACTCCTAGCCATGCATGGCCGAAAGTTCATCCAAAACCCTAGCTCCTTCTAGCCTATAAAAGAATGGGTAGGGGTACTATTCAAGAGAGGAAAATCATAGCAAAGAAACTCTCCCCAATTGCCGAATCCTTTTTGTCCCAACCCTTTAGACTTTCCTCAAGCTTTAGGAGAATTCAAGCAAAGCAGTTGGAGGACAAAGAAGAGGAGGAGCCCAGGATCAGGATCAAGGAACGGTGGCCGATCTCTATTATCATTGTAAGTTTATTCATCTTGAGATTAATAAAGAGTATTTTTCCCGTCCCAATGCACAAGTCTTATATCTTTTATTTGATTTATGCTTAATCTCTAACCCTCTAGTAGAACAATAACATGCGTGCGTAGTGTTTTGTCTTGATTGTAGGATCGTCTTTGGAAGGAGCAGCAGAAGCGAGGAGATAAAAGCGCAACAAAGGATCTACACCAAACGTCGATAAAAAGGTTAGTTGGTTCTTTCCATGTTTGCATGTGAAAAAGGGTTTTTGGTTTGGGGTAGAAGGTTAAAAGTAATTTCTTAAGGGTCATGATCTGCATACAAGTTTAAGCCCTAGCTTGTTAGTCCGTAGGGTATAATTTCCCAACAACATTGTCGTGCACCCATGTCTGTGTTACACAAGTGTCTATTTAGTACTTAAGCACCATCCAAAAATATTTTTTTCCTACTATACAAAAATATAAAAAAATGAAATATTTAAAAACATTTAACATACCTATGTCCCCGTAGGCGGTCCCTGGTGGGAGTGGCATGTCTGGATCCCCTCTGAAGTTGATCCCTACATAGGGATAGTCATCCAGAGCGATGACATGTTGCTTCCACCAGTAGAATAAATCCTCATTATAGGGTGTGGGAACCCTTCCTCCCCCCTGTCGTCTCATTACCTCGGTCCACCGTTCCATGGTAGGATCGTGAGGTCCTCTCGGGATAATATTGACTCTAGTTCCCAAACCTAGAACCCGCTCAAAGAAGAAACTACATAAGGTAGAGGCAAACCCAAAGTTCCTCTTGCTACCCTGTTTGCACTATGTCAACTGGCTCTTCATGTTATCTAGTAGTGAGGTACACCAATCATATATTGTGGGTCTCAAGCACTCTACTGTGTATAACATGAGTGACCTTGATGCTTGGTGCAATGAAGTTGATCCTATGATCCTGGTCAAAATGAGGACAACAATATTAAGGCTGAGATTGTTTATCGCTCGGATGGGGAGTTGACTCCCGACCTTAGGAGTCCCCGCTACACAGTGGGCGTCTATGTACTCCTCTATTTTCATTCTGCTCCCTACTCCCTGTGATTTTAGGTTTACAACCTCTCCTTGGCAGGATAATCTAGTCAAAAAGTAGATATCCTCTAGTTAAATCCTCAATGCTTTCCCATCGAGGTTGAATCTTTCATTGTCGGGGTCCTAGTAACCCACAATCATCTCAAGCAACCTCACCTAGGCTCTCATCCCTTTGAGTACCCAAAATTTATATAAGCCACATATTTTCAAGGCCATTTGGGTCACTGAATCTCTATCCACAACAACATCTACCTCCTCGTGCTCTCTTTCCCTCCATTCAAGCACCATCCTGCCAGATAAAAGTCAAATTTTGAGTTAGCAACCATAGACGTTATTAATTACGGACTTGTACGCGAGTTACTTCACTTATGGTCATGTATAGGGCTGGGTATATGCGCTCTATAGTTTGCACAGTCATGTATAACCCATCGTATACACGACCTAATAAGGGACAGCCCGCGTACACAAAATAACACAATTTGCGCCCTAATTTAATTAAAATTTGAAACCTAATTTAAAATTTTAATCCACTATAAAGGAAGGGGAGGGGAAGAGGAGTTACCTAGTCCAAACAGTTCTGATTTTGTTGCCTGATGCTCCCGCAATCACCAGTTGAATCTTGGAGGTAATTTGGTCCAATTTTCACTATTTGGGTAAAAAGTCAAAATGACATAGTAATTTTTGGTTTTGTTACTATTTATAATAGTTTTTACCCACTTTCTATAGTTTTGATTCATTGTTTCGCCAAATGGACTAATACAAAGGTGGATTGAGTTGTTTTTTGTAGTTTTTACCAGGGATTCTTGCGGATTTCAACGTTATGTTGGTCGTTCGTCACCACGAGAAGGTATTTTCACTACCCAGCATATAGGATAGGTATCCATTCCATCATGCATTTTGGCATTATCCTATAACTGTCACTTTTTATGCCTTAGGTACGAACCCATTTGTTGCGACACAGAACCTTCTGTTATCAAACAAAGTTGCCTTGGGTCTTTTGTTTGTTTTTATCCTTTTCTAAGCCTTCGATTTAATTTTTTTAAGTTCACCCCTTTTAAATTTATGTTTGTTAGGACCCCTTAGATAAATAAAGTGTTGAGTCATAACTTATGTTTTGATCCTCAATTGATTTTTTACTGAGAACCATTTTAGTTCATGACTCAAGATTTGGTCCCCTTCATGATTCGTCACTAGGATTGATCCTTCCCATGAATAGACTGATGTGACACACCATTTTCCTCATTCATGACTGCGTAGACATGCCTTGTTGTCCCTGCTTACCTATCCAATCATTTTTTAAATTGGAGTGTTGCCCACTCATCAGGCGTTTATGTAGTGCCTTTCCTGTTCATCATGTTTCCATCACAAGTTATGATTACCACAACTGATGTCATGTTCCTTGTTTTCAGTGCCAGGAGTTGGTTAAAATATACCTTCAATATCTCGTATTTACGAGCCCTGATAACGGTTTGTGATTTTGAAAAACTCAAGAGTGTTGTGCTACACAAACTCACAGTTCTAACCAGGTGAGAACAGTGCGACCAGATCTAATGCTGAGGTATATT
Organism: Picea engelmannii; assembly: GCA_009831015.1. Taxonomy (NCBI): domain Eukaryota; kingdom Viridiplantae; phylum Streptophyta; class Pinopsida; order Pinales; family Pinaceae; genus Picea; species Picea engelmannii. The sequence continues at coordinate 36,399 of ML813384.1, read as the reverse complement.
CGGAGGCCTTGAAGTTCGTGAATTCATCTTGAAATCTCGCTTAAGCTTCAAACAAATTTTTATTCCACAGGTATCACATGTTACCCCCTCTGCACATTAATTTCCACAGAGAATTAGCACTCAGAGTTTGGATTATCGGGCTTGCATAATTGTGAGAGACGTTTCTTCGCATAATATCTGTGTCTCCTCTCTTTTCAAACCTGTGAACTTCACTACCCATATGTCAAAGTCTGATACATCCACCTGCCATAGCTATTGAGCTTACAGCTTCTAAACAGTCGATCCTCTACATACGCATTGCGCTACCCAAAGGTGTTGCTTAACCACACTGTTTCTCCCCTACTGCCTTTGAATTTTGAGCTTAGTGTTTTTACCCAACTTCAAAGGACCAATTACAGAGTACCCTCTCATTGTCTAAAATTTCAATACTTGCACAAATCTAAGGGAGGGATTTCCACAACCAAGTATTTTCTTACTAGCACCAGTCTAGTTCAAAGGGGCAGTTTTGTCCATTTGAAGCTCGACTTTAGGTCCTCCTAGTCATTATTACCCTATAAGTCACAAGAAGATCTCATTATCAGCTATGGAGGATCCTCATATGAAGAAGATACACAAAGGGGGAAAGGTAGTTAGAACTAAACCTGTGGATATGCATCTTTTTGATACAGAGCCCATGGCAAGAGAAGTTTTTCAAAGAGTGGGATGCCTCTCTTTCTACCACAATATGCAAAGAGGTCATCCTGAGGTGACAAGGTAGTTTTCCTTACATTTTGATGGTAGGAGAACCAAGTTAGGGAATTTAAAATTTGAGGTGACTGAGGCCTCTATTTCAGCTGCAACAGGAATCCATGTCACAGGTGAGAAATGGTTTAAAGCCATGGCTTTGAATGTAGACTATGCCAAAGATTTCCTTAAGCCTGAACATCAAGCCAATGATTTGTCTAAAGGTGTGCCAAGGAACCAGTTGATTGAGCAGTTTGACAGGATATTGAAGATAATCCAGAGATACTTTACATGTGAAGGGAGGTTTAACACATTGTACCAGTACCATATAAGGCTTCTGCTACATTTTACTGGTAAAATTGAAATGAATATTCCCTATTATTTATTAAGGAGCATAGGTAATATGTCATACATGATTCAATCCAAGTCTAAGGATGTGGATACTAGCTTATTCCACTTTGGATTGATTAGAATTCTAGTCTCTGAGGAATTGGGTAAGAAAGATATTTCATGGGAACATTTTGTTGTTGCTTCTCACTTCAAGTTGGATAGAGAATCTACTCCTCAATCACAGAATGGAAGTCCTTTATCACCCACCAGTGTTGTTAAAGCAGGGACCATCAAGAAGAGAAAAGGTAGAGCTCATGTTCAAGTTTCATAGGTCATCAAGTAGGTTACAGGAACTGAGGAGGAAGCTTGTCATTTACCACAGATATATTTTTCACCTCCTCCTCCACCAAGGTTAGAAGAGGTTCCTTCTTCTACCAAAACTGCAGCCAAGAAAGGGAAGAAGCTACACTTCCCCTCTTCTCCTCCAGCAGCCAATACCAAGGGCATAAAACCTTTCACAAGATCATATGTTCCTAAAGAGATTTTTGAAAAATAGTCCCTACCAAAAATCCCTGTACAAAAGAAGAAGGGTGGAGGCATTGGAAAGCCTATGGAAAGGAAAGAAGAAACCCCTATGCAAAAGAAGAAATATAAAAGCAAAGGTATCAAGAAGACTGATGAGAAAAACAAGGAAATTCCTATGCAGCAGGAAGAGAAGACCAAGAAAAAGCCTATTGAGACTGTACATGTCACTACTCCACCTGACAGTCAAACATTCAAAAGATTAATCAGGCAACTTAGGGATGCTAGGAAAGAGGTGGCTCAGTTGAAAACAGAAGCCATGTCTGACAGAGTGAATATGAAAGAGCTCATGGATGGCTATATTCACACCCTTTACCTAGCAAGGTTTGCAGCAAGAAAGGCCCAACCCCTTCATAGGCAGCTCCAAAACCTTTATAGGTAGAACAAAGGCTTTCAGTCTCAAAACAGGAAACTCAAGGCAGAGTTGCAACATTTTCAAGATGAAGTAGCACAAAGAAACTTGTAGGTATTGGTTGAAGCCGATATTGAGAAAGAGACAACAGAAGTCAAGGAGTTCATAGCTCCACTAAAGAAGCATGCCATTTCTAAAAGGAAGAAGTTTGTTGTGCCAAATGAAGATCCTCCTTCTACAAGAAAGAGTGTGAGGTTAAGTGTCAGGGTAACGAAATAGATGGTGAAAGGTGAGCCCCATTTTTTAGGATGGTTCCTTTTTGTGAGGGTAAATTTTTATTGAAATATTACCTCTTCCACCTATACAGGCTTCTAAGTGCTTGATTAAGAGTTTTGAGCTTTTTGTAAAGAGATAAATCCTTCAGCAGTAAGAATGCAGACATTCTGTAGCGCTATGGCACTATGGAATAGTCTATTTTGGTATTCCATTGTTGTGCTACCTACAGTGCTGCCAAATCACCTAAAGATAATGGGGTTGATACTATTCAAAGTTACTACCTGCTCTGCACATGTTCAAGTGGAGGTGCTACTTTTGACGATGCTACCTAAATTTTCATAGAGACTCACAGTGGCACTACCGAAATTCACTACCTAATATCTGGCAGAGATGAAATTTGCACACATGCACACCACAGTGGCACTACCTAAATTCACTACCTAATATCTTGCAGAGGCCAAAGTTTGCACAAGGGATAGGAATTTTTGGCGCTACCTTTTCTACTTGTCCAGTTTTGAAGTGCGCTACTAAGAGTGTTACCCAAAGAAGCTACCAACATACACCAGGGATCTAGGAGGGTCAAGCTAACAACTTTTTGGATAGCTAATCATGGAAACGATTGCATAAAAAGCAGATGGCATCATGATGACAACCACATGCTCCTTAAGGACACATGGCAAACAAGGAGTTGCATAGAAAAGGGGAATCAAGTTAGTATGAAGATTGGTTGGATTAGTCACCAACATTTTCCTATTTTATAGCATAGGTTGTTACTCAAGTTGTCAGATTAAATAAATTCTTAGAGATTTTCAAGGGAAGGAGACCAACTTGTACCTCCAGATGTTGCCTCCCTTTTGTTATAAATAGATAGATGAAATTCTTTAGTAGGTTCGGATGGTTGAGAAAGTCTCCCTTATACTACAATATTTTGATGAAGTTACTTTGAACTGACTATGTATTGGATTTAAGACATTTTGGTTAATAGAAATCGGCTTCTCTTTAAAGTTGTCAGATGAAATAAATTATTAGAGATTTTCAAGGGAAGGAGACCAACTCGTACCTCTAGATGTTGCTGCCCTTTTTTTATAAATAGATAGATGAAATTCTTTAGTAGGTTCGGATGGTTGAGCAAGTCTCCCTTATACTGCAATATTTTGATGAAGTTACTGTGAACTGGCTATGTATTGGATTTAAGACATTTTGGTCAATAGAAATCGACTTCTCTTTCAACTTATTTTCTTCTGATGCTAAATGTTCATGTTTTGGATTATTCACATGAATGGTTGTGGTGATATTATTATGGATGTTTGATCGTTATATTATCATAATGTTTATTTAGCTTCCTTAGTTTTTGAACTCAAGAAGATCTTGTGTGAAGAATCTTTCTTCCTTAGGATTTTTGTAGACCTGATGTTTACAACAGCTTACAGCAGCCCCTACATTCCTCTCATTGAAGTCTTCCATCTATTCATACTCACTCCCAATTACTTATTCAAGTTAGCCAAGAACTTGATTTTTGGTGCATGCTAGCCCTTTTTTCTAAGTTGGAACATTATCATTTTGAGTTTTTTCCATTTGACCCCTTAAAACACTCTTACATTCACATATAACCTGATGGGTATTAGGCTTGCCTTCCATGGAATATGAAGGTGATTCCTAGTGCTAACACCTTCCACCTACTATAATTCATGTCATTATCAAGTGGTAGAGACTTATTGAACATGGGTGCCCTAGTTAGATCCCCTACTTCATTTGGTGCCCATGCAGAGATTTTTTCCATAAGACCAGGCATCCCTCATAGCTAGTACATGAATTTATGCTGAGCCTCATTTCTCACTCATAAACATGTGGCCTTATACCTAGGGGAGTCCTAACTGAGTTTAGTTTAAGCTCTTTTCCAACTCGTCTTCAAAAAGAGAAAATATTGTCGAGTGAACTTGTCTCTTTCACAGTCGTAAATTGGATTTGAAAGGACATCTATTTGGCACAAGTTTATCCCTTTTTTATACCAAGTAGACTAATTGTCATGAAAAATGAAATTTTTTGGCATTAAGTTGTGATTGCATCTCATGTCCTTGCTTGCAGTATTGAGCCTATAGCCGGTTCTCACTTTGCATTATAAACCATTTGCCTCGGAAATTTTTTCTTCCTCAACCAAGCAGAGCCTCATTTATATCCTTCACAATTTGACACCCTATACCTAGGAGGAAACATTCCCCCAAGTGTCCATATCCCGCATGCATCTCCTTGCATTGAGAATAGGTATGTTCCACTACTGGAACTAGTTTTTCTTACTTGCGACACTTGTTTCCTCCTTTGTATCATAGCATTCATTTGTCTATGAAAAAACAAAAAAAGACAGGCGGGAAGGGACTATTATCTTATATTGGCAGCAGTCGCGTCGCCTTTGAACAGAGCACAAATTTATTGATTCCATTCATCATCATAATTTTGGGATTAACATGGCCTTAGGAATATCAACTCGTTATAGAGTCTTCTCTACCAGCTAGTTACTCTTCTAGTCCCTATAGATAATTTCATTGATGTCTCTTGCATTTCATGGTTTCATCATTGAGTCTATGTTGTTGAAGTCTTCCATATGTCTCATGCTCTTGTTAAAAGGAAGTCTATCAACCTGTGTTAGCCACTCCTCAAAACTCTTGACTTTGCGTGTCGACCATACCCTCAGTTTGTCTCAGAATCACATGATATTGTAGTCCTATCATGCACCTTGGTCCTACTTTCATCATTGGTAGGTAACCTTGAACCTAAAAGTCGACATTTCATCATTGGTCATTGACTGGGTGGTTTCCCTTGTGTTCGAAGGCAAAACATCTATTCACACATTGGGATTCGTGCAATGTCTTGGATTCCATTGGCCTTATTGGTGGTTTCCTTGCCTTTTTCAACAGTTTTCCTCATTGGCTTCTATTCAAAGGGTCTTTTTTGTGTACCACTTTCACTTGGCACACACGAAAGACGTACAGGTTTGTTGGTTCGTGAACATGTTCTTCGTCCAATTTCCTCCAAATCATGAAGCTCCTGCTTTATACCTCGTGCTGACTGATGATATATGCCTTAATGATCTCCTTTAAGCGGGTCTCCTTCCATCAACTTCAACTCATATATTATGGAAATGGGACCTAGAGCATTATGAGTACCTTGAGGCTTGCAATCATTAGTGGAAGGTTCTCTCGCCATCGACGGATGGGAATACATCAATGTCTCATGATCGATGGATTCTTCATGTGTTCGACACCAACTCCTTTATTCACACTTGTAAGAATGTACTCAGTGCCTTGATACCTACTCTCATTATCGGTAGGTTGTCATGTGTTTGTTAATGGTATACCTCAATGATCGGTAATCAAATGATGTCTATTGTGTTCAACCTCAACTCCTTTATTCACATGATGTAGACTTGCACCCTTGTCGGATTGTGTAGAAGACTTGAATACATCAGTATGTGGCCGCAACTTTCCTGAGTTGTTGCTTCCTTTTCATTGAACCAGTACCTATATGACTTTAGTGATCATGGGAGATAATATTGTACTCCATTGTATACAGATATATTCAGACTGGTTCTATTGGGCCTTGTTCATGACTATGACAGCTCTTGGCATGTAACCGCATTTGTATTTTCCTATTCATGGCCTTGGACAATTGTTTGGTATATTTTCACATGGATCTGCAGTGTAATTCTATTTGCAACCATGTATGCAAAGTCAGTACAAAATGTAATGAGCAACTAGTTTGTCCAACTAGTTCCCCATAACTCCACTTCTAGGTTGTTTATAATGTATTTTGGCCATCACACATACTCCTCTAACCTCACACATTAGGGGGAATTTTTTATAGAAAGATTTGCCTCACCCTATGCAATCTTGCACAGAAGGCCTTTTTCCATTTCCCTATGTAGACTTATCATCCTTGTTTGTAAAATCCAGAACTAAAAATACATATTTTTCCACATGTATGCATCTTGCCTACTATACAACATGCGTATACATAGACTGCACCACTACATCCTACGTACATCGGGATTTGTGCCAAAAAATGAAAATTAATTTCGGGTTTCCATGTCACGACAAGAGATCTATGATCCTTGGCCTTCCATATACTGGAAACATTCTGAATCGCCCCTTCAGTTCCATTTGAAGACTATAAATGGGCCAATTTCGAGCTATGGAAAAGAGGAGAAAGAATTCAACTTTGAGAACAAAGTTACTCTAGAGAAATTATTTACTTCATATTGAGTCTGCATCCCTTTGTCCTTTAAGTCTGAACACAGTGTTCAGCCCCCAATCTCTTCCCTTATTGATTGAGAACCTCATTGCTTCTCTATTATGAGCTTGCCTTTGGTGGAGGATTGAAGTGTTGGAGGCCCAGCTGGAAGGAACGTAGTTTCTCGGTTTTGAACCTTGCCGACATGGAAGTCTGTAACATTTTCACTTCTACTAATCATATATTAATATAAATACTCTTTTCCCATCCAATTGATATCTTGAAAATATTTTAATTATTATTCCATGGGTGTATTTGTCATGTTTATTAATGGATTATGCTATTGAATGTGCTAACATTATTTATTATCACCATATGCTTTCTTTTCTTGGTTGTTGAGGACTATTTGCATGTATATTTCTTTGGGTTAAGTGCTCAATGGTGGACTTCATCAAACGTCTAGAAGAGGTAGGTCTTTTATCTTGTCTTGCTAGCATATTTGTTTACGTAGAATACTTTAGAATAGAGTTGATTTCTGCAGTCATTTCCGTCTGTTGTGGTTTACCCTATCCATAGAGAGATTTTCCTCGTAACAAGCCCCATTTTAGCTAAGTTGTATGGAAGTATTTTGGAAAAGAAGATCGACAAATGGCTATATATCCATGAAAAAAAGATAGAGTTTGGGCTGGGTTTAAAGTCTACAATTCCACTGTGGACTACCTTATTACCTTTAGGATCATTGTAGAGGAGTGTTGTAATGATAAAACCGATCTTCTTTGTTGTTTCATTGATTTTAGAAAATATTTTGACACGGTGCCTAGGACTAACCACTGGAATAAGTTAGAAGAGCTTAAATTCCCTTTCAAGTTGAGAGTTGGTGCAGTAAGGCTATATGAGAAAGTTATTTCCAAGTTTAGGAACACTTAGGGCTGGTCGGAAGAAATTAACTGTAATATAAGAGTCAGGCAACGTTGTCCCCTATCCCCTACCCTTTTTGACATCTATATTGAAAAATTAGAAGATTGTTTGGAGGACGCAGGATGTGTTGGCCCGACTCTCGCTAGTATAGTCATCATCCTCCTTATTTATGTTGATGATATTGTTCTTATGGTGAATATTCTCTATGACCTAAATAAGTAACTAATTACCCTCAAGGACTTCTTCTCTAGCATGGGCATGACTGTGAACACTGACAAAACAAAGGTTATGATAATTAAATCCAAAAATATCACCTACGATACTTTTGTTTATGACAACAATAGATTGGAGGAAGTGCCTTCATACAAGTATCTTGGAATTGATATCCACCATTGATCCAAATATCCTTAGATGTAAAATAACTCTTAAATACACATAAACATCCAGTCAGATTTGGTAAATGAAGATTGCTTGACTATTTGCAAAAACACATGTGAATATGATTATTTGTCCATAAACTTTGTTAATACTGATGAATAACTTGAAGAATAATGAGATAATACATCAGAAAATAAAAGAACTCAAATTACATATATGGATGACATATGTCACTTCATCTTCAAGTTCCATTCAAATCATTGAAACTGCTCTTCATCATCTCAAAATGCCAAATTACATTACAATATGGCACATAAAAAGCCAATTTTATGGACTCTCTTTAACTCCAGTACTCAAAACAAGAAAATGTGTACACCATTTAAATCCTTGCGAAATTCTGAGAAATTTGACTATAAAGTCGACCAAATTTTGAACAGGTGCCAAAAAAACTCTTTTTGCACGTATAACGAGACTATGGGTCTCATAGATGACAAACCAAGATAATAATTTTACAAATGACTCACAAAAAAATCTTCAAATTCATGATCCTCGCGAAAAATTGAATCCAACGAGTATAAACTTGTCTACATTTGGACAAAGTGCCTTATGGCACACAAAATGAGACAACGCCAAAACTTAGGCAATCCCTTGCACTTACTTCAATACAAATTAGTATTGTACTTGACCTCGAGATTCATGCTCGCATTGGAATCTGTGCACATTGGAATGTTTCCAAATCATTGGGATCTATGCCCAATATATAGGGCACAGGCTTCCAACTTATGCTTTCATTAGTGGGCAACTTAACTCTATTTTGGGAGGAATCCCATTATAACTGGGTTCGTTGGCACAATGGTTAAAACTGTTGCTAAATATGGAGGAGGTTTGGGGTTCTATTCCCTCGATCCTCTCTTTGGTTATCATATTATATATATATATATATATATATATATATATGGTAGCGAGGTTTTATTAATACCTTTGGGTGGTTATGGAGTTCATGGATTCGACCCTCGTCGACTTCATAATTTTACACAACCTTAATCAATATTAGCCAATGGGAGTTCACCACGTGGTAGCCTCTCATTGGCTCATACATGCCACTTGTCATCATATGACTAGACCACTTATGCACCTACAATTCATCTGCCTGAATGTACGATATGCCCAATCAGCTGCCAATAACCATGTGCCACATGTCACCCTTTCAGTGGTGACACGTGTCACCTCTTTTTCCCATGTACTTTGACGTTTGCCCGTTTGACCCAAACTTTGAATGCTCATAACTTTTGCATACAAAATTCGTTTGACTTTTCGTTTGTGTCATTGAAAAGATAATGTCACGCTCTACACATTAATGTCATTTTCTTGATCATTTGAGACAACCAAATTTTGAGCATTTATGGATCCCTTGGGACCTTTTTCAGCATTCTGGATCCTCCTGGACCTCTGTGATCATTCCTTATATCCTCATGGATCACACCTCCGCACTGGAGGACTTTTGGACCTCCAAAAGTATGGATTATTTAGAAATGAAGTGAGAATTTTTTTTCCTCACTTGTCTCGTATCATTCATCCTTCTTGCATGGATAACGAGCATATGTATCATCATAACCATAATGAATACTGAAACAACACTACTGAACAAGTTAACCATTCCCTAAAGGATACAGTCTCAGATGAGGCCTAGTTTCCAATCCTAAGTTCTGAATAACTTTCTCTAAAATAATATTCACTTGCAATACATTAAATGAAATAGGTATTTTCTTTTGCTTCCATCAGGGATTACTTTAGACTTTGCAGAAGAAGTATGCAAACTAAAACTTGCAACATAATATTTACCTTTCATGCTCATAGTTCTAACCTTAGTTTCATCCTCAGAATCTGATCCAAGATCCTGAACTATGGTCATGGCCTTATATTTACCCTTTCTAGGTTGAGCCCACTTTGGCTTCAATTCTGGATGCAACTTCCAACTATGCTTCTCATCATGTCCTTTATTCTCATAGTGAGAACATGCAAGCTTCCTCTTTTCATCCTTCTTCACTGTAGTTGTCTTCCTACTCTTCCCTTTTTCCTTTGAATGTTCCTCAAATTCATGTGGCTCCTCTGACACATCTTCAACAACATGTTTTCCTTTGTTGGCTTCAATATGTGTACCTTGTACTAATACTTCATCAATATTAGTAAGATTAAACATCAATATAGTATGGAGAAGATATGAGTGCATACCACCAATATACTTTATAAGAGTCTCAGGAGTATGTAATGGAATTCCCAAATATAATGTGTTCCTCTTGAATTCTTGTGTATAAGCTTGAATATTTTATCATTTTCCTTGTCTCGGATGTTACCAAGAAATCATTAATGTTTGCATATAAGATAAAGGATAAAATTTATTTCTTAATGCAACAGTAAATTCAATCCATGAAGAAATGATTTTAACATGTTGAATAAGATCAACTTGTGTCCGACTCTCCCACCATATCAAAGTTGTGTCTCTCAAGCGAAGAGTAGATAATTGTATCCTTGAAGTGTCCTATGTGATTTTATGTACCCTGCAATACACTTAATTATGTTCAACCCAATTATCCAACTTCTTTGCATTCAAATCTCCATCATAAGTAGGAAAACCAAACTTTACATCTAGCTTTAATGAATGCAGATCATGAGAACGAGAAGACTTCATAGAATGTTTCTTCTTCATATAAGAATAATGCTCACTTTCATCGAAAGATGATGATGATGATGATGATGATGATGGGGATGAAGGAGACCCTGGAGGTTTTTCACCTTCTCCTTCTCCTTTGGCTGCTTCAGTTTTTACCATTGTTTCAACTGGGCCACCTTCATATTGATGAGGAATTGCTCTCCTTCTTTCTAGATATTCTCACAATTCCTTAACCATGCATGTCATATCAAGGAACATTTTTAGAAGATCCTTATCATCCTCAGAAATAACATCTTCATGCTCCATTTCTTTCCTTCAAAATACACGTCCAATTTTAGGATTAAAAACTTCAAGTGTGTCTTCACCTCGCTTATATTTGGACCTCGTAAGCATTCACTTGCAAATAAATGTCAAAACCAGTTATGATACCAACTTGATCCAAAAATCCTTAGATGTAAAAATAACTTTTAAATACACATAAACATATTACCAGATTCGATAAATGAAGATCGCTTGACTATTTGCAAAAACACATGTGAATATGCTTATTTGTCCATAAACTTTGTTAACATTGATGAATAACTTGAAGAATAATGAGATAATACAATAGAAAATAAAAGAACTCAAATTACATGTATGGAAGACATATGTCACTTCATCTTCAAGTTCCCTTTAAATCATTGAAACTGCTCTTCATCGTCTCAAAATGCCAAATTACATTACAATATGATGCATAAAAATCCAATTTTATGGACTCTCTTTAACTCCACTACTCAAAATAAGAAAATAAGTACACCATTGAAATCCTTGTGAAATTATGAGAAATTTAACTATAAGTCGACCAAATTCCGAACAGGTGTCAAAAAATCCTTTTTTACAGGTATTACGAGACTATGGGTCTCATAGATGACAAAATGAGATAATACTTTTACAAATGAACTCTGATCACAAAAAAAACTTCAAATTCGTGATCCTTGCAAAAAAATTGAATCCAACGAGTATAAACTTGCCTACATTCAGATAAAGTTCCTTATGACGCACAAAATGAGATAATGCCAAAACTTAGGCAATCTCTTGCATGCACTTCAATACAAATCCATACTATACTTGGCCTCGAGATTCATGCCCACATTAGAATCCTTGCACATTGGAATGTGTCCAAAGCATTGGGATCCATCCCCAATATATATGGCATGGGCTTCCAACTTCCTTCTGCATTAGTTGGCAACATAACTCTATTTTGGGAGGAATCCCGTAATAATTGGGTTCGTTGGCACAATGGTTAAAAACATTGCTAAATATGGAGGAGGTCCAGGGTTATGTTCCCACGAGCCTCTGTTTGGTTAGTATATTTGTTGTTTTGTTAT
>ML813384.1:0-24528 GCA_009831015.1 Picea engelmannii | reverse complement strand
GGTTGTATGGTATAGTGTATGGACCAGGGGCCCCTTGACCCCTTTTCCCCCAAATGAACTATTACATGACTTTAAATAAAATTTAAAACATACATATGTTAAGAACCATGTGATGCAATGGCTTAAAGAAGGGGAGAGGAATATAAAATTCTTCCATCGCTCCATGATGCACAGATGCTACATCAATCGCATAAAAAAACTTAAAGACAAATAGGGAAACTCAATATTAGACCATGAAGGAATAGAATCTGAGCTGGTAAGATACTATAAAGAACTCTTATCATCGTTGACCATTGGAAGAACCCTAGCCATCAATAGAGTAACTCAACATATACCAACCCTCATAACGGGTGGACAAAACCAAGCCCTGATTAGAACAATCACACAGGAAGAGGTGGATCATGTTGTCAAGGATATTCCCTCGGGAAAGGCACCAGGACTAGATGGATTCAGAACTAACTTCTTTCATTTATGTTGGCCAATGATAAGAGAATAGGTATGGCAACTTGTGGAGGAATCCAAAACCTCAGGGAAATTCCTCTCTTCTCTCAATTCTACCTTCCTCACTCTCATTCCAAAGGAAGAACAATTCACTCACCTAAAGAAATTATGTCCCATTACACTGTGAAATGTCATCTACAAAATAATTACTAAATTCATATCCCTCCGACTCAAACCCATCCTCCCCTTCATCATCTCCAAAGAGAAGTCAAGCTATGTATAGGGGCATCATTTTGGACAGTGTCATCTTATTCCACGAAGTAATACACTCGCTCAAATCTACTCACACTCTAGGTATGCTCATCAATATAGATCTCTCAAAAGATTTTGATTTTCTCAGTTGGAATTACATGCGCTCCCTTCTTGCTACGTTTGGCTTCAACAAGGATTAGATCCACTAGATTTCAAACCTCACTTCCTCTGCCTTATTTTCTATTATGGTCATTGGAGTACCTTCCCAATCTTTCTCTCCCTCCAGAGGAATTCGTCAAGGGGACCCTCTTTCCCCCTTTATATTTTCCATCATGGAAAAAGGCTTGGGATGATATATCAAAGCTTCCATAGAGGATGAATCTCTTCAAGGTATACCTCTACACATCCTGCAGCCTATTGCCTCTCACAACTAGTTTGTGGATGATACCTTGTTAATGAACACTCCTACTTCTCAAGATTCCATTAAAATCAAAAGTTTCCTCACCAACTTCTCTGAATCCCTCGCACAAACTTCAATTTGATTAAGTCCCAAATATTCTTGTTTAACACTCCAAGTACAGTCCAACATCACATGCCTTGACTTCGGGGTATACCCAGGAGCTCCCTTTTGTCCAACTAACTTGGCATTCCCCTCTCCAATGTGTCCGCTCGAAACATATCTTGGGATGCCCTAATTTTATCCGTCTCTAATCACCTGAGAAAATCGAATTTCATATCCCTCAACCTTACAGAAAGATTGTTTCTTATTAAATTGGTTATTCAAGCTATCTCAACCTACCTTTTCTCATCTCTTGCTTCCCTGTAGTCAATCATTAAAACCATTTGAAACCTACAAAGAAACCTCCTCTGGCATGCTCGCGATCCTAGAAAAATGTGGGATCTGGTTAGTTGGGAGAATTTTTTCAAGACAAAATCCACTAGAGGACTTAGAATCAGGGACCCAGGAAATTTAAACAACATTATAGGCATGAAACTCTGGTGGTGTTGGCTCAAGTACCCAACGGAACTCTAGGCCAAGATCTGGAAGAAAAAATTGATCTGGATTTTATGAGTAGAACAAAATGAATACAGATTATTAAAATATTCTTAACACAGAATAACAGAGATACGGTAAAAAAAAAAATATATTCAATAACGAAATAAGTTGAAACTATAAAATGCAGCGGAAATCAAGCTTGCTGGAATGGTGGTGGCTTATCTCTGAGAAGAGATGTGACAGATGCGCTCATTCACAAGAAGATGATTACAATGAGGCTCTGAAGGCCTTTTTACAATAAATAGGAATGTGAAAAACACTAGACATCCAAAAACATAATGCTAGGAGATGAAGCGCCAAAATTCATGTGGGCCCCATTTGGGTAAGTCGGTACATCAACTTATCGAGGTTGTACCTTTTGCATACGATCTCTGTTTTAAGTGCACGATAGCTCGTTGGAAAGGTATCATCAAGGAGATTCATTTTGGGGGCTCAATAATTCCTTTGGATATCATTGCAAAGCTTGATCCCGAAAAAGATTCATTTAGGCCCTCAAAATGGCCCCGGAAGTTAAAACTACTAAAAATAGTAAATTGCCAAAATTGCCAAAAAATTGTTTTGAGCAAGTTGGAAAAGGTGGGTTGCCACTGATATCCACCTGGATCAATCCTCCCTCATTAGGAATCAATGGTCTCCATTGCGTTGAGTTCCCCCATCAGATGAGGAAATTTATGTTGAATTTGGCCCCGGGTGAGCCACTTGCCTTGGTGCAGGAGCTGCCTTGCTTTGATGACTCGATAAAGATGGATGATTTGTTGTCGAGTTCCATTTATTTATGTTTCCACAATCTGATCACTGGATTTTTTTTTCATGCATTCAATTTTGATATATGTTGGTGTCAATTGCTCTGCTATCTTTGAGGTGTCCAATAATGGTGGGAAATATGGCCGAAGGAGAGCCACATTGAAGACTGGGTGCAGGCCAAGGAAAGGGGAAATGTTGAGCTAAAAAGAATTTTCATCCACATCCTTTTTTATGGTGTATAGCCCATAACAGAGTGGGTGAAGCTTTCGATGAGTCCCTGTAAGGCATTCTTTCTGCAAGTGCAACCCAACTTGTTCTCCCACCTAAAACTTATGTGGCACCCGATGTTGATCATGGCACTACTTTGATCTGAAAATAGAAGGATGACTTGTTATGCTATGCAAGCACCCTCTACTTCATTAAAATAAACTTTACAGGACCTTGCTCCATGTGTTAAAATATGCAAGATAGATTATGTGCCAAGTTTATGCTTCTTCTTTTAAATGTTCATGTGTGAAGATGTGTTCTTTTAAATGGTTAAATATGTACTTTAAATAAATACACAATAACACAACTTGCAGCAAATAATAACCAACAAACACTCACAACAAGAACAACATGATAAAGGAGTTCACCCCTCTCCGGGCTACATCTCCTTGAGCCTCCATCAATGGACTTGGCTCTCTAGGATTAATTTGTAAAAGATTCTTTTACAAGTTGCTTCTCAACTCCAATGGAAATTCTAACTATACCATTGGGATCATAATACATAATAACCCCAAAAATGACTAATAAAACTCTGAAAACGGATCATGGCTCATCCGGGTATGACCTCTTCTACATGTGGCCTTAAGCTTCCCTGAGCTTCTTTGTGGCAAAAACACATATAAAAGTCCTCAAATGGATCTAAAACCTATCCCAAAGTGTTCAAAGCATAATAATTATCCAAAAATGATTGTTCAATCATAGAAAATAAACATGGGCTCATCTGAGCATGACCTCAAACAATGAGGGATTCAAGCTCCCTAGAGCTTCCTGAAACTTCAATGGTTAAAAAACTGAAAAATAAGTCTTCAAATGGCTATGAAAATAGTGCCAATGGATTCAAAATGTCCAAAAACCCCTACCTGGGCTTTTACGACACCTCATTTGGCCAAAAAATGAAGAAGATAGGCCTCCTGCCATTCTCTTCCTTCAAGCTTGTTGTCTCTGGTTTGCCAAAACGCACCTCTGGGCATTCAACCAAGAACACGCTCCAAAAACGCATGCTAAAACCTAGCACCGAGCACAACCGCATAACTGTGCAAACTGTAGGATGGTTATGGGTTCGCCTAGCCCCTAACCGCCAAGGCCGTGGTCACAAGGATCCATACGACCTCGCGCTATCGCAAAAGAGGGCTACGTTTGCAAGATTGAATCTGGATGCGCCAAGTGTCAGGTGCATGGACTATCCATTGAAACTGTGCACTCCATTGGGTGGTCACATGGGAGGTTCACATGTAAACAGGGGCTGGGGCTAAACCCCAGCCCCGAACCCTCCAAAACTCACCATAGTTTAAACTTAAATTAAATGTGATTTGTTATATGGTAAGTAACAACGTGTGGGTGCATTGGGAGGGTGGCTCTTGCCAAGGCTTTGGACTATGGGGGAGTTCCATGGTTCGAACCCCACGGAGTCCATAATATTTTGAACTAACAACCAATACAACGATGCCACATGGTAGCCCATGACTGGGCCATGTGTCACATCATGATTCACCCAAATATACCAATAATTGAATGCCACATCACCAACTACCATGTCATCATATGACCTCTACCACGTCAGCATGTACGGACTGTACAGTCGACACAATTTTTTTACATGTTTGGCGATTCGAACAGATCGCTATATCTCTCTCATCCGACGTCCGTTTGAACCCAAACGAGTTGTGTTGGGTTTGTGACGATGAGGGCTACGCTCCTGTTAATTTTGAGGCAATTCCGAGAACTTTGATTTTTGAGCTAAATTTTGACCCCTGGTCCAGATTTTGATCATACTTATGCTTGGCATTAGACTTCTATAGAATATCCTGAACCTGTTGGTGGATGTGCTAGATCTGCTCAATGAACCGAGTGGCTTTGTCAGCTTCTGGTGGAGCAGGGGATGAGTCGGCTGAGTTGGTCACTAGGGGTAGTGCAACATCCATGGGGCCCAATGATTGGAATCCCAACCCCACCTAAAAGGGGATGTGGCCAGTTGAGCTATGAAGGGATTGATTGTAGCTATGTTGGACATAGGGAAGACTCTCATCCCATGTGCAGCAGTGTTTTGAATTGTACATGTCTAGCATATGTACGATCATCTGATTGACGACCTCAATTTGGTTATTTGTCTGGGGGTGGAAGGCAGTGGATTTGGTGAGCTTGGTATTCAGCAGTGACCAGAGGCTCAACCAGAATGTGCTGAGGAACTAATTTTCATGGTCTGAGATAATGGTTTGTGGGATCCAAAAATGTACCCATACTCTTTCAAAGAAGAGCTTGGCAGTGGATTTTGTTGTGATGTTCTTCTTGCAGACGGCTAGAATCGCCATCTTGGAAAAGCGATCAACAACCAAAAAAACACAGTCATTTACCCTCTTGGTGTACTGGAGTAAGAAGAGGGGTGTACAAGCCCTATTTCTTAGTGGTCAGTTTGGCAATAGTGCAGGCGGTGCAGGACCTGATATACTTGTTGACATCCTGTCGAAGTTTCGGCTAGTAGAAATATTTCTGCATCACTGCCACTGTATTTTCGATGCCAAAGTGTCATGCCCCCCGACTGTAGTGAGATTCCCAAATCATTTTCTCATGCTCACTTGATGGAAGTAAAATATGGCCCAAATGGCACAACAACCCATCTTGAAGATGGAAATTAGCGATCATTGAGTTTGCGCCCAACATTTGGTAGGTGGTGGAGAAGTCAGGGTTTGTCTCGTAGAGGTGGGGCCATCCAGAGGTCTCGTAGCTACAAGAGTCTAGCACCGTGGTGAGTGCCGCAACTAGAGGTCAGCTGAGAAAATCAACAACTTGGTTGTTACTTCTTATTTTATACTTGATGTTGAGGTGGAACTGTTGTAAGTATGTGGACCACCTCTGATGGCGGTCATTCTGTAATTTTCCTTGGGTTTGCATGAACTGTAGTGGGTTGTGATCAGTGTGGATGACTAACTCCTTCCCAAGAATGTAATGTCTCCACTGGTAGCCTACTTGCATAATGGATTACATTTATTTTTCGTAAGCAGGGTACTTACGGATAACATCTGATAGTGTCTCACTCTGATATGCCATGGGGTGGCCGTGTTGAGTTAGAATGGCGCCCAGAGGATAGTCTGAAGCATCTATCTCGATCTCAGAGGAATGTTACAGGTTTGGTAATGAAAGTACTGGGGATGAGAATAAATGATTATTCAAGTTATCGAAGTCTTGTTGTTGGGATAGACCCTGCAAAAATTTGTCCTTACCGCCACCCCTAGTTACTTGGCTGAGGGCCCATGCAATATGAGAGAATCCCAACATGAACCTGTGATAGAAATTGGCAAGGCCCAAGAATCTTCGAAGTTCAATGAGTGTGGTTGGGGCTGGCCAGTCATGGATGACCTAGATATTGGATAGATCCACATGTACACCATGTTGATCAACGATGTAGCCTAAGTAATAGACCTTTTCCATTCCAAAGGAGCATTTTTCCAAGTTTTCATATAGTTTGTGTTGTCCCAGGGTGTGAAAAACCTATTGAATATGTTGCAAGTGTTTCTCCCAAGTCTTGATATAGATGAGGATGTCATCCAAATACACCACTACAAAAGTATTGGTGAAATATCGTAGGATATCATCCATCATCCTCATATAAGTTAATGGAGAATTTTTCAAACTAAAGGGAATGACCAACCATTCAAAAAGACCTTCTTTTGACATGAAGGCGGTCTTCCATATATTTGTCTATTCTATTGGGACCTGGTGGTAGCCAGACTTTAGATCAATCTTACTGAAGTATTTGGCCCTTGTGATATGATAGAGGAGGTCATCAATTCGAGGAATCAGGTACTGGTTTCGGACTGTGATTTTATTTAGGTCCTGATAATCAATGCAGAGTTGTCATGTCCCATCTTTCTTTTGCACCAGCACGATTGGGATCCCACAAGGCGATGATATGGAACATATGTGCCCCTTGTGGAGTATTTCTTGGATCTGCCTCTTGATCTCTTCATTTTCTAACAGAGAACTATAGTAGACTGGCCCATTAGAGTAGAGGTGTGCCTGGGGTCAGATCAATGGTATGCTTGACTTGGAAGTGCAGAGGTACCCCAGTAGGAGAGGAGAAGATATTTGAGTATTCTTACACAACCTTATCCACTTGCTTATGTTGTGTGGAGATATCAGTCGTGAAGGTCGTGGATGTAGTTGCGATCTTTTTCTCACTCTGAGAGCGAATCACGAAGAAGACAAATTTCCTAGTCTGAGAGATGACCTTCCTACATTGCTTGGAAAAGAAAAAGGAAATAGCACTAGGAGGGACTGCCTCAGGTATATTGTACAATTTCCTGTTCAAAGTAATAATAACTCTACGAGGCCTAGACTCATATACAACATGATGTTTCCATAAATAAGGTTGGCCCAAAATAACATTACAAACTTCGAGAGCAGAAACATCACACACTACCTCGTTTTTGAAGGGCTTGATGTCATATGATAGTTGTCACTGCTGGCTGACGCGGAGATCACTTCCTTGGCAAAGCCGTCAAATGGTCTAGGGTTGTGGGTGTGGCGTTGTTGGAACAAGGGAAAACTTGAGTTTCACTCCAAGAGTGCACCAACAAGCCCTAGCTACTGGCCCTTTCGGCAACACCTGGGAAGCAGATGAGGTCTCACCCGAAGCAACTTAAGAGGGGGGTTGCAGGATAGGGATGTATACAACCAGGGGAATATCAAGTGGATCTATCCCAACAACAACACAATATTCATATATCACTTATCATCTAGGTCTATCCTTCACAGCTACAAATATGTTCTAACATAAGACTGCAAATAACAATATAACAATGATAGAGATCCAAGCATCAATCACACATATGACACAAAATATACATGGTTCACCCTCTCTCTAGGGATACATCCACAGAACTGTGCTTATGATTGATTAAGTCAAAGCATACAGTTCTTATCTACGCTCTCAACTAGAATATATTCTTTCTTCTCTCTCTTCCTCTCCCCTCCTTGCACACCTAGCTACAGGACTTCACCTTTGCACACAGCTGAAGATCTCACAATACAATCCTCTCCCACCACAATAGAGCTATAACAACAATATCATACCAATACTCAATGACCAACAACACCACCCAGGTCCTCTTGACCTTTATTTATACATTACAATCCCTCACCGATAGCCTTAGGTCGAAACCTAGGTGCCAAAACCCTAGATACCAAAACCCTAGGTGTCTAAAACCCTAGGTCAACTTGACCCACTTTTTTCGGGCTTCGTCGGCCTGTCTTTCCTTCTTCATCACGTGGTGCTCCAAAGCATCCAATGATGGCTTTCTCTGCTTAATGATTTGTCCACGATCCTTCTTTCTTTTTGATCTGTCATCCTTGATCTCCTCGTCCAACAGCTTGATTTTCCGCACTTCGCTCCATCTTTCCTGCTCTTTTGCTCATTTAAACTAAGTGACAGTTACTGTGTCTCCTGCGAAGCTCTCTTTTTACCTTTCCTTCCTTGTTCTTCGATTCCTTCCATAACTAAGGGCCAAAATGCCCCCAACACTCACCTGTGACTCGTCCTAAGGCACCTCATATCTAATCCTCTTGTTTTACTTCGACATTGGACTGTGCAACATAGCCCTTGCTTTCTTCTTTATGCATCCTTTCCATCCTTCTGTAGATCGTCTTTTCTGTGTCTGGTACCTAGTTTCAACTGCACCTAGTACCTGGACCCTTTTTCTCATGCTTTTACTAACATATGCGAGGAAGCTGGTTTTCATAGTACAACTTCAACCAACTCCCATTCACCAATCCTTCCTTATAGTCTCCCTTCAATGTCTTCAGCTACACAACTCCTCCTTCTGTAACATAGGCAATCTCATATGGTCCGAGCCAATGTGTTATGAACTTCCGAGGATGTTTGATAAACTTACTGTCATACGCCAGTACTAAATCACCTTTCTTGAGTGTCTTCTTATTGATGTGCCTGTCATGATAGGCCTTTTATCGTTCCTTCTGAACTTCCTGATGGAATCCTGCAATGAATTTGTCTTCTTCTAGTTCAACCAACTATGCAAAGCTCTCACAAACAGTGTCGGTAACATCCATGTCTGTAAATGCAACAATTCTTAGGCTTGGTACTAATTATTCCATCAGGACAACAACTTCAATACCATAAACCAACTTGAAGGGGGTCTGCATTGTTAATTTCTTGCAAGTGGTTCTATAATCCCAAAGAACTGTTGGTACTCTTAAATCCCAGTCATCCCTGTTCATGCTGCAAATCTTTGTTAATGTTGTCTCCAAGATCTTGTTGAATGCTTTAACCGTTCTGTTTTCTTGTGGATGGTAAGGTGTACTCTTCTAATGGTGGACTGCAAATTCTTCAGTCAGGGCTTCAACTGTCTTATTGATGAAGTGTGTACCTTGATCACTCATAAGGATCTTAGGGCATCCAAACCTAGTTATTATGTCATCAAATATAAAACGCGCAGCTGTAGTTGCACTACAATCCTTGATTTC
Source organism: Picea engelmannii (assembly GCA_009831015.1). Lineage (NCBI taxonomy): Eukaryota > Viridiplantae > Streptophyta > Pinopsida > Pinales > Pinaceae > Picea > Picea engelmannii. The sequence continues at coordinate 15,290 of ML813384.1, read as the reverse complement.
TCTGGCTTCAACCCATCTAGCTAAGTATTCTATCGCAGTAATGATGTACCTTTCTCCTATGCACTTTCCTGGTGGGGTTATAGGTCCCACAAAGTCAATGAGAAACTTTTCAAATGCTTGTAGGGTCATCTACGATGCTAATGGAATTTCATCTCTTCGGGATGGTTTTCCAATTCTCTGGCATACATCACATGCTCTGACATACTCTTTAGCATCTCTGTGTAACGTAGGCCACCAAAGGCCAACTCACAGAACATTCTTCGTATTTTCTTTCCTTGCGTAATGTCCTCCTACGATGCCTTCATGAGCTTCTTTGAGTATCAGTGGTCGCTCTATCTCCATAACACACCTCCTTAGTATTTCATCTGGTCCCATTTTGTACAACTCTCCAGCTATAAGTGAAAAGTTTGCAACACGCACCACTAGTTGTTTCTTCTGAGGAATTGTATACTCACTTGGAGCCATTCATGTTGACAGGAACTGGACTATGTCTGTGAAGTGTTCATCAAGCTTTCTAATGGTGAGAAGTTGTGCATCCGGTAATGTATCCTCCAAACTGGTAGGTTCTTCACCATGGTCCAACCTTGATAAGTTGTTTGGGCCCTTGTTCATTCTTCCTGGCTTAACTATGATCTCAAAATCATATTCTTGAAACAACAAAATCCATATGCATATTCTCCCCCCCAACACTGGATTATTGACTAGGTACTTTAGCTCGGAGTGATCACTAAACATTTTAAAGTGTCCTCCCAACAAGTAGTGGCGAAATTTTTGCAGTGCATACACCATGTCTAGTCCCTCTCTCTCTGTAGTGGTGTAATTGACTTTAGTTGTGGATAGATTCCTACTGGAAAATGATAATGGATGATCAATGTACCCTTCTCCAATTTGTGCCAGTATGGCTCCTAATGCAATAGAAGATGCATCAACATGCACATGGAATTCTTTGCTCCAATCTGGAAAAACCAGAATGGGTTGTATAACCATCTTCTGTTTCAGTGTGTCGAAGCTCTGCTGACATTCATCTGTCCACTCATACTGGCAGTCCTTCTTTAGTAGCTTCTCCATTGGTGCTATAATTTGGGCATATCCTTTGATAAATTTCTTGTAATATCCAGTATGGCCCTGTGCAGTGCGCAGTTGTTTGACTGAAGTAGGAGGTGGAAAATCAACTATAATTGCATTTTTAGATGGGTCTACTAGCAATCCCTACTTCCATACAATATGATCTAATAGCACTCCAAATGGTGAGAAGAAGATTCTTTTCTTCAAATTCAAATCAATTTGACACTACCTACATTTGTCCAAGATTAGCCTTAGACATTCAATATGATTTTTCAACAAACTAAAAACAGTCCAGTCATCAAAGTATGCTTCTAGAAATTTATGCAAAAATTCTTTGAACGCTTCGACCACCACCCTAGAAACGATGGTTGGGGCATTCTTCAATCCAAATGGAATTACTATATATTGGTAGGATCCCCACTCTATGGAAAACATAGTCTTATGACGGTCCTCCTTGGCAATGCAGATCTGATGGTATCCCAAAAATTTGTCTGTAAAAGAATATACTTCTTGGCCTCCCACGTTATCCAACACTTCGTCTATGAATGGTGTAGGGAAAGGTTCATGTAGACATGCATCATTCAAATTTCTGAGGTCCACACAGATCTTGATTTTTCCTGTCTTCTTGTCTTGTACAACCATAGGGTTGATCCACTCTGACTCTTCAACAGGTTCAATAATCCCTGCTTCCAGCATTCTGTCAAGCTCGATCTTCACTTTTTCCTTGTATTTCAAGTTCAGTCTATAAGGTCTTTGTTTGACTGGCTTTGCATCTAGTTTCAAAGGTATTCTCATCTTACCCATAGGCCCTTTGATTCCCTTCATATCAATGAACTTGGTCAGGAACAAGTCCTGATATTCGTGCAATAACTATGTAATCTTGTCAATGGTAGCAGCATCCCAATAATCTCTAACATTAGCAAGCTTCCGTGTCTCCTCTATCCCAATATTGACTTTCTTTATTTTGATCGGTTTTCCTATGAATGGAAACTCATCTCCTGGTCCTTCTACATTTCTGTGGCCTTCTGTCTCAACGATGTTTAACTTCCTTGGATCATCATCTTCATCGGCATTAATGTTGTAACATCCTTGCAATTTCTAGAATGGCGCGGTCCATTCATCCTCTTTGGGCTCCAAAGGGAGGCCAGATGCCTCCTTAAATACTTTTTGTCTCACAATCTATAATGCTTGGTCTACTAAAGGAAATTCACTTTCAAACAAAAAGGTGGTTACAAAATTTTGGATCATACCTTCCCAATATGAAGTGATGAGGCACAACTCTGCTTGAAGGTACCAGTTGATAGGGATCGTTTCCAGTGTGTTAATGAATCTGTGCACCCATTGTTCTCAAGGAATGTCACTCCATGCCTCTTCACATCTTTTCACATGGTCCTTTGGGCAACTTCAACCTATGTACCTCACTTCGCAGCTTCCTACTTGTGCTATGAACCGCGTTGTCATCAAAGTTTGACATTGTGTCCAGTCTGTGATATTTCCTTTGTGCATCCCACACCATCTTGTTGGTGTTCCTTTCATGGCCTCATCCATTTCCAACAACCGTTGTTGTGTTGGTACACTTGTCTCAAACTCTGAGAAGAATTTTTCTAAAGGGTTCAACCCATCAAATGCGGGTAAGTTATTGACTGTTGTGTTGATCCAACGAACCTCTCTGATAAGTCTAGCACATATTATGGTAGAGACTTCATACATCTGGTTCTTCTAGTTCTCCAGTTCTTCTTCAAAGTCTAATGAACATGTGTTGTTTCTTCGCTAACTCATATTCCCATCGACTGTAGGATTGATATAATCCTTCTGTCTGATTGTTAGTTTGTAGATTTTTTCTAGTTCGTACACATGGTCTTCTTCTCTGACAGGCTCTGTGTATCGAGGACCCTCATCTGGATCTAAAGGTGCAATTACCCTAATTCCATCTCTTTCTAATGTCATACGCCTCTTCTTTAGATCAACAATAGTAGAATTGTTGAAGGCCCAATCAATTCCTAATAATGCAGGATAAGGGAAGTTGTCATCAACAATTTCAATTACTTCAAAATCTGCAAAGGTTCTAACTGCATCGATGCCCACAGGAGAATTCCCCAATTGTCCAAATGGGCTGACATCTTGTTGATTAGCCATTATAAGCCTTATAGGGGAATATATCAACTTTGGTTTTCCCATTAATGCCCAAGTTTGCTTCGTCATGACATTGACCTCCGACCCTAAGTTGAGGACCAGATAGTCTATATCATATTCTCCTATTTGATCATTCATGTTTAATTCTTTATTTGTCCTTCTCCTTTTCCCAATTTGGCACACTACCTTATTCAGTAGGGAGTCTATCTTTCCTATCTCATACTGCTTGATTAAATCTTGTAATTCTTTTACAAAACTTTTATCTTGAATCAACTTAACACAACTGTACAAAAATTCCATGAGTTTGCTTACCTCTTTTCCTTCTGTTGGTGATGCAGAGTGATCAAACACCTGAGGCATGCCATATTCTTTGATTTCTAGCTGTTTCTTTGATGAAGACCCTTGATCTCCTTTGAAATCTTTTATTTCCTCCTCAAATATATGTCTTTCTTTCTTAGCATAGAACAGTGGGGTCTTCTCTCTAGATTTCTTGACTCCATGGTCGTCTGTAGTCTTTCCTTGGGCTGCTCTATCTTCTCCTATAGCAGTGCCTCCTTGAGTGATAACAATGACTCTAGGGTCTACTCCGTGAGGTTCAACATATATCAGTTGCACTTGCGGATTTTGTTGAGGTCCTCGTCTTTCCTGAAGCTTAGCTAGTAGCAAAGGGAAGTCCTCAATGACATGCTCGAAGGAATTTCAATAACTACAGGTTGTGCAAGGGTTTGGGAAGTCCCTCGCTAAATGTATTGGTTGTGCACAGTTGTAGCAGATTATTTTTCCTTGGCCTCAACCCATACCTCCTCCTCGTCCTTGTCCTCTGTATCCACCATGAGGATTGAAACTTCCTCGTCCTGGAGAATTATATTGTGCATTGTTTCCTTCTTGGTGTACTTCACCTTGGATCTTGTATATGTCCCTTGATCTTTCGTGCATCGGGTCAAAATCCCTACAATATCTATCACCGTTCCCTATGGACTTATAGAATGTACATTACTTGTTTGTGGGTGTCTGAACATTCTTTTGTATATAATAGCACTCACCAGGGTGATATCAGTTCCTGCATACTTCGCACCAGGGTAGGTTAACTTACTTCAAAGGGCTCAGCGCTCCTGAGGCCAAATATTCATGAAACAGGGGACAATGTTATTTATCATGACCTTTGGATCTGCATATTACACACTAGATATCTTCTCTTTTGTCCTTCCCCTTGTCCTTCTTCATATCCTCAACCTGCAAAGATAAACTAGTCAGCTGACTCAAGATCTGGCTCATGCCTGAGCTAGATTCTCCCATAGGTGTTGATTCAAGCTTCATCGCGATCTCCAAAGCTTCTGCCTACGATGCAATCTTATGCTGCATCAGGGGAACTCTGATGTGTGGTAAAAGAGAAGTCATGAACCATTCTTTGTTCTGCTCATCTGGGATCTTAAAAGTCAATCGGCCTATTAGAGTCTTGAATCTCTAATCGAACTCCCAAACAAGATCGACTGCCTTCTGTTTGATCTCCTTCAGCTCAATAATACACTGTGACTCCAACTTAGGTTTTTTAAACTCTACAACTAGCATGTTCTTGATCTCTTTTAATGGCTTAGGTTGTGCAAGTCCTTGGACAAGCTTCATGTACCAGCTCAACATGCGATCTCTCAACGTAGTGCTAAACTGGTTTCTTTTAACAGATTCATCGGTAATATTTTTAATGTTCCATGCGGCCTCACACAGGAACCAATGTTGATTGGGATCTTGAAATCCATCTCCTTTAAATATAGGGAGCCTCATCTCATCTTCCATAGAGTTGTCTAGGTTTCCAGTCTGAGTATATGTTGAACTACTAGTAATAGTAGTCTACGGACTCTGGTGATTCGAAATTTTCTGATTACTTAGTGTTTCTGAAATAAAAGAAGGATTGATATTACTTACTTCAGTGGTCTGTGCAGTTCCTGGTGTCTTTGGCTCACTGTGGAAAAGTTCTTCAACTTTCTCTTCCTCTTCTCTGGTAGTTTCCAAATGTTCTTCATCTATTAGATTTGCCTCTTCTCCACTGTAGAAACCATCATCTTCGTAGTTTTTCTTGAACAGGCTCTCAAGGTGAACCCCTCGAAATACTTTCCCACTGCATGTATGTCTATCTTCTGTGTCATTGTCATTGTCCAAATTCTTGAACATTAGCCTTTTCAGATCCAACCAATCTACTATATCTTCAAGACGTTCTTTTCATGCAACAACATCTTGATTCTTAGATTCGGAAATTGTAAATATTTTCCTCTGGGTCCTTTGAAGAAGTATCTCTCGGCCTGGCTATATTATTTTTTTCTGTCAATAGTAAATTCGGTGATATGCCCTCCAATGGTACTATCAAACCAGTGATCCATAGCCCTTGATACAGCGTTGTCGACTCTCTTAACCTTCTTAATCAACTCCAACGTACAGACCATAGGAGGTTTAGATCTCAACTTGAACTAGGTATCGTCTAACCTAGCTAACCACGCATATAGCTCTTGATGGATTCCTCCAAAGAATATCTCGTGAATATCGGTGAAGATGTGTCTCTATAGCCAACCTTTAGTACTTAGCTTAGGGTTCTTGTTTTTGGCTTCCACGAAGTCCCTCTCTTGATCCTCTATCCACTTCTGAATCTCTGTCTTCAATGGGAACCAGCTTGTCATTTCCTTACACAGGGGAAGACCAGAGGTTCACTCCAAGAGCACACCAACAAGCCCTAGCTACTATCCCTTTCGGCAACACTTGAAAAGTAGATGAGGTCTCACCCGAAGCCGCTTAAGAGGGGGGTTGTAGGACAGGGATGTCTACAACCAAGGGAATATCAAGTGGATCTATCCCAACAATAATACAACATTCATATATCACTTATCAGCTAGGTCTATCCTGCACAGCTATAGATATGTTCTAACATAAGACTGCAAATAACAATATAACAATGACAGAGATCCAAGCATCAATCACACATATGACACAAAATATACGTGGTTCACCCTCTCTCTAAGGCTACGTCCACAAAACTGTGCTTATGATTTATTAAGTCAAAGCATACAATTCTTATCTTCACTCTCAACTAGAAGATATTCTTTCTTCTCTCTCTTTCTCTCCCCTCCCTGTGCACCCAGCCCCAAGACTTGACCTTCACACATAGCTGAAGATCTCACAATACAATCCTCTCCCACCATAATAGAGCTATAACAACAATATCATACCAATACTCAATGACCAACAACACCACCCATTTCCTCTTGACCTTTATTTATACATTACAATCCCTCATCGACAGCCTTAGGTCAAAACCTAGGTTCCAAAACCCTAGATAACAAAACCCTAGTTCAACCTGACCCAATTTTTATGGACTTCGTCAGCCTGTCTTTCCTTCTTCGTCACGTGGTCCTCCAAATCATACAATGATTCCTTTCTCTACTTATTGACTTGTCCACGATCCTTCTTTCTTGTTGATCTATCATCCCTGATCTCCTCATCCAACGACTTTCTTTTCCGCACTTCCCTCCACCTTTCCTTCTCTCTTGATCACTTCAACTCAATGACAATTACTGTGTCTCCCGCAAAGCTCACTTTTTACCTTTCCTTCCTTGTTCTTCACTTCCTTCCATAACCAAGGGCCAACAGGCATTGTCGGTAGGGCCAGCCACTTGATGACCTCTATTGAGATGAGGTTCTTCTAGCTACCACTATCAATGATGAAGTGCAGTAGGTTTCCTTTTACCCACATCTATGAATGGAAAAGGCATTTTCCTTCTTCTAGCTCGTTCACCAAGATGGAGCTTGGTGGTAGAAACGGTGGCACTGGGTTCCACGTCAATGATATTTCTTCCCCTTTTTGTTTTTGACTTAGAATTAGAACCTGCATCTGATTCAGAGGATTTCACTTCGACCACCAGTGACTTCTTTGAGCGGTAGTCAGTAGTGTTATGCTAAGGGATCTTATGGAAGTTGCACTACTTCCCAATATCTTTCTTTGTATTTTTGGTGTCCTTCTTTTCTTGCATCTTGGACTGGTTGTCCTGATATTTTCCATCTTTGCTCTGTCCCTTTTAATGTGGGTTGGGGATGCCCCTTCTTGGATTTTGCTGTGAGGGGTTCCTAAGCCCAAATTGTCGCGTCTTTTGTTTGAGCTTCTGCATGATTTTGATTTTATATCGGTAGGCCACGCCCAAGGAAGAGATGTCAAAAAATTCAATTTCATTCTAGATGTATCTATGCAGAGCACCGCGATACTTGAGCACCATATGTCACTCTGAATCTTTGATACCCATCTTGGTGCAGAATGTATGGAAGATATTTGTGAACTCTGACACTACTTGGTCTCTTTCTTGTCACAGTGTGGTCCATTTGGTATACAAGTCATCATAACTTTTGACAGGGTAGTATTGTTCCTTAATAGCATCCCTGAAGGATTCCCAGGTGGCCATGATTATAAATAATGAGGGTTCCTCTATTTCATTTTTCTCACATAAATTTTCCCACCACTCTTTGACATGGGGAACGACTCTGAGGAGTGCAAAAGTAAAATTTTCTCTATTCAAAAATTTATGGACAGAAAAGTACCCTTCTAGTAGATTCAACCACTTTTCTACAACATCTGCGTCTATCTGACCTTCAAATATAGGAATGTCAAAGTTTATTTGTACCTTGAAGGGGGTGGCACCTCCACTCAAGAAAAATGCATCAACTGTTGGTAGCCAACGAAAGATTTGCACGAAACTATCCATCATCTCATTCCTCTGTTGCGTGAGGGATTCCTCAAGCAACATTTTGAAAGGATCTCCTATCCTATCATATTTATTTTCTCCTTCCATGAGTGTTCTCTTGGGCGTGCAAGAGATGTTTTCCTTAAGATAAACAAGCTCGAGACCCAATTCTTTGTACCCTTATCTCATTGGGAGCATGCATTAAGAAGACAAGGAGAAGACCATTCTGATACCACTGATCTAGATTTTATGAGAAGAATGAAATGAATATAGATTATTAAAATATGATTAACAAAAAATAACAAAGATATAGTAAAACTGGTTTTCTATTCAATAACGAAATAAGATGAAACTGTAAAATGCAATAGAAAACAAGCTTGTTAGAATGGTGTCGGCTTATCTCTGAGAAGAGATGTGACGACTATGCTCATTCGTAAGAAGATGATTACAATGAGGCTCTAAAGCTCCCTTTACAATAAACAGTAATGTAAAAAACCCTATACATCCAAAATCCTAACCCTAGGATATGAAGCACCAAAAGTCATGTGGACCCCGTTTGGGTAAGTCAATACATCAACTTCCCAGGGTCATAAATTTTGCATAGGATTTTTATTTTAGGCACATGATAGCCCATTGGAAAGGTATCATCGAGGATATTCTTAAATCTTAGCCATCCATGTTCATGATGCAAATCTTTTTTAATGTTGTCTCCAAGATCTTGTTGAATGATTCAACTGTTCTATTTGTTTGTGGATGGTAAGGTGTACTCTTCTGATGGTGGATTGAAAATTATTCATTCAGGGCTTCAACTATCTTATTAATGAAGTGTGTACCTTGACCACTCATATGGATCTTATGGCATCCAAACCTGGTTATTATGTAATCAAATATAAAATGCACAGTTGTAGTTGCACTGCAGTCCTTGACTGCTCTGGCTTCGTCCCATCTGGTTAAGCATTTTGTCACAGTAATGATGTACCTTTCTCATGTGCACTTTCCTGGTGGGGTTATAGGTCCAATGAACTCACTGACCCACTTTTCAAATGATTTTAGGGTCATCTTCGGTGCTAATGGCATTTCATCTCTTCAAGATGGTTTTCCAATTCTCTGGCATACATTACATGCTTTGACATACTCTTTAGCATCTCTGTATATCGTAGGCCACCAAAGGCCAGCTCACAGAACATTCTGCGTAGTTTATTTCCCTGTGTAATGTCCTCCTACAATGCCTTCATGAGCTTCTTCGGGGATCATTGGTCTCTCTATCTCCATAACACACCTCCTTAATATTTCATCCGGTCCCATTTTGTACAACTCTCCAGCTATAAGTGAAAAGTCTGCAACACACACCACTAGTTATTTCTTCTAAGGAATTGTATACTCACTTGGATCCATTCATGTTGATAGGAACTGGATATGTCTTCGAAGTGGTCATCAATCTTTCTAATGGTGAGTAGTTGTGCATATGGTAATGTATCCTCCAAACTGGTAGGTTCTTCGCCATGGTCCAACCTTGATAAGTGGTCTGGGCCCTTTTTCATTCTTCCTGGCTTAACTATGATCTCAAAATAATATTCTTGAAACAGCAGAAGCCATATGCATATTTTCCCCCCCAACATTGTCTTATTGACTAGGTACTTTACCGCGGAGTGATCAGTAAACATTTTAAAGTGTCCTCCCAACAAGTAGTGGCAGAATTTTTGTAGTGCATACACCGTGGCTAGTCCCTCTGTCTCTTTAGTGGTGTAACTGAATTCATCTATGGATAGCTTCCTACTTGCAAACGCTAATGGATGATCAATGTCCCCATCTCCAGGTTGTGCCAGTACATCTCCTAATGCAATAGAAGATGCATCGACATGCACATGGACTTCTTTGCTCCAATCTGGAAAAACCAGAATGGGCGCTATAACCATCTTCTATTTCAGTGTGTCAAAGCTTTGCTAACATTCATGTATCCACTCATACTGGTATTCCTTATTCAGTAGATTCTCCATTGGTGTTGTAATTTGGGCATATCCTTTTATAAATTTCCTGTAATATCCAGTATGGCCCGGTGCAGTGCGCAGTTGTTTGACTGAAGTAGAAGGTGGAAAATCAACTATAATTGCAATTTTAGATGGGTCTACCAACAATCCCTGCTTGCATACAATATGACCTAATAGCACTCGAAATGGTGAGAAGAAGATGCATTTATTCAAATTCAAATCAATTTGACACTGCCTAGATTTTTCCAACATTAGCCTTAGACATTCAATATGATTTTTCAATAAACTAAAAATCGTCCAGTCATCAATGCTTCTAAAAATATATGCAAAAATTGTTTGAACGCTTTGACCACCACCCTGGAAATGATGGTTGGGGCATTCTTCAATCCAAATGGAATTACTATATATTGGTAGGATCCCCACTCTGTGGAAAACGTAGTCTTATGATGGTCCTCCTTGGCAATGTGGATCTGATGGTATCCCGAAAATCCATCTGTAAAAGAATATACTTCTTGGCCTCCCACGTTATCCAACACTTCGTCTGTGAATGGTGTAGGGAAAGGGTCATGCAGACAGGCATCATTCAACTTTTTGAGGTCCACACAGATCTTGATTTCTCTTGTCTTCTTGTCTTGTACCACCATAGGGCTAATCCACTTCGACTCTTTGACAGGTTCAATAATCCCTGCTTGCAACATTCTGTTGAGCTCGATCTTCACTTTTTCCTTGTATTTTGGGTTCAGTCTGTAAGGTATTTTCTTGACTGGCTTCGCATCTAGTTTCAAAGGTTTTCTTGTCTCACCCATAGGCCCTTTGATTCCCTTCATATCAATGAACTTGGTCGGGAACAAGTCTTGATATTCGTGCAATAACTCTGTAATCTTGTCAATGGTAGCAACATCCCAATAATATTTGACATTGTCAAGCTTTGGTATCTCCTCTATCCCAATATTGACTTTCTTTATTTTGATCGGCTATCCTATGAATGGCAGCTCAGCTCCTAGTCCTTCCACATTTTTGTGGCCTTCTGTCTCAGCGATGTTTAACTTCCTCGGATCATCATCTTCATCAGCATTAATGTTGTAACATCCTTGCAATTTCTGTAATGGCACTATCCATTCATCCTCTTCGTGCTCCAAACAGAGGCCAAATGCATCCTTAAATACTTTCTATCTCACAATATGTAATGCTTGGTCTACTAAATAAAATTTACTTTCAAACAAAAGGGTGGTTACAAAATTCTGGATCATACCTTCCCAATCTGAAGTGATGAGGCGCAGCTCCACTTGAAGGTACCAGTTGATAGAGATCATGTCCAGCGTGTTAATGAATCTGTGCACCGTTTGTTGTCAAGGAATGTCACTCCAGGCCTCTTCACAGATTTGCACATGGTCCTTTGGGAAAATTTGACCTGTGTACCTCACTTCGTAGCTTCCTACTTGTGCTGAGAACCGCGTTGTCATCAAAGTTTGCATTGTGTCCAGTCTGTGATATTTCCTTTGTGTGTCCCCCACCATCTTGTTGGTGTTCCTTTCATGGCCTTATCCAATTCCAACAACCATTGTTGTGTTAGTACACTTGTCTCAAACTCGGAGAATAATTTTTCTAAAGGGTTCAAACCATCAAATGTGCGTAAGTTACTGACTGTTGTGTTGATCCAGCGAACCTCTCTGGTAATCTAGCACATCTTCTATTAGAGACTTCATACATATGGTTCTGCTAGTTCTCCAGCGCTTCTTCTGAGTCTGATGAACATGTGTTGTCGCTTCGCCAGCTCAGATTCCCATCAGCTGTAGGACTAATATAATCCTGTTGTTAGGTTGTTAGTTTGTAGATGTTTTCCAATTCGTACGCATGGTCTTCTTCTCTGACAGGCTTTGTGTATCGAGGACTCTCATCTAGATCTAAAGGTACAATGAACCTAAGGCCATCTCTTTCAAATGTCATATGCCTCTTCTTTAGATCAACAAGAGCAGAATTGTTGAAGGCCCAATCAATTCCTAATATTGCAAGATAACGACAGTTGTCATCAACAATTTCAATTACTTCAAAATCTGCAAAGGTTCTAACTTCATCGATGTCCATAGGGACATGCTCCAATCGTCCAAATAGGTTGACAACTTGTTGATTATCCATTCTAATCCTGATAGGGGAATAGATCAACTTCGGTTTTCCCATCAGTGTCCAGGTTTGCTTCATCATGGCATTGACCTCCGGCCCTAAGTATAGGACCACATAGTCTATATCATATTCTCCTATTTGAGCATTCAGGTGTAATTCTTTATTTGTCCTTCTCCTTTTCCCAATTTGGTGCACTTCTCTATTCAGTAGGGAGTCTATATTTCCTAGCTCATACTACTTGATTAAATCTTGTAATTCTTTTACAACGCTTTTATCTTGAATCAAGTTAACACAAGTGCACAAAAATTCCATGAGTTTTCTTACCTATTTTCCTTTTGTTGGCAACATAGAGTGATCAAACGACTGAGGCATGCATATTCTTTGATTTCTGGCTGTTTCTTTGATGAAGACCCTTGATCTCCTTTGAACTCTTTTCTTGCCTCCTCAAATATCTGTCTTTCTTTCTTAGCATCGAACAGTGGGGTCTTCTTTGTAGCTTTCCTGACTCTATGGTCATCTACAGTCTTTCCTTGGGCTGCTCTGTCATCTCCTGTAGCAGCGCCTCCTTGAGTTCTAACAACGACTCTAGTGTTTGCTCTGAGAGGTTCATCATATATCAATTTCACTTGCGGGTTTTACTGAGCTCCTCATATTTCCTGAAGCTTATCTAGTAGCAAAGGGAAATCCTCGATGACATGCTCGAAGGAATTGCAATAAATGTAGGTTGTGCAAGGATTCTGGAAGTCCCTCACTAAATTTCCTGGCTACGCACAGTTGTAGTAGATTATTTTTCCTTGGCCTCGATCCATACCTCCTCCTCCTCCTCCTCCTTTGTAACCACAGTGAGGATTGAAACCTCCTCGTCCTAGAGAATTATATTGTGCATTGTTTTCTTCTTGGTGTACTTCACCTTGGATTTTGTATATGTCCCTTGATCTTTTGTGCATAAGGTAAAAAGCCCTACAATCTCTATCATCATGCCCTACGGACTTACAGAATGTGCAGTACACATTTTTGGGTGTCTGAACATACTTCTGCATATAATATCACTCACCAAGGCAATGTCAGTTCCTGCATACTTCGCACCAGGGAAGGTTAACTTGCTTCAAAGGGCTCAGTGATCCCGTGGCCAAATATTCATGAAACAGGGGACAATGTTCTTTATCATGACCTTTGGATCTGCATCTTACACACTAGATATCTTCTCTTTTGTCCTTCTCCTTATCCTTCTTCATATCCTCAACCTGTAGAGATAAACTAGTCAGCTGGCTCAAGATTTGGCTCATGCCTGAGCTAGATTCTCCCATAGGTATTGATTCAAGCTTCATGGTGATCTCCAAAGTTTATGCTTGCAATGCAATCTTCTGCTACATCAGGGGAACTCTGATGTGTCATAAAAGAGCAACGATGAAGCATTCTTTGTTCTTCTCATCTAGGATCTTAAATGTCAATCGGCTTGTTAGGGTCTTGAATTTTTGATTGAACTCCCAAACAGGTTCGGCTGCCTTCTGTTTGATCTCCTTCATCTCAATAATACACTGTGACTCTGACTTAGGTTTTTTGAACTCTGCAACCAGTGAATTCTTGATCTCATTTAGTGGCTTAGGTTGTGCAAGTCCTTGGACAAGCTTCATGTACCAGCTCAGCGCGCGAGCCCTCAATGTAGTGCTAAACTGGTTTCTTTTAACAACTTCATCGGTAATATTTTTAATGTTCCATACGGCCTCACACAGGAACCAATGTTTTTCAAGATCTTCAAATCCATCTCCTTTAAAGATAGGGAGACTCATCTCATCTGCCATAGAGCTTCCTACATTTTTTGTCTGAGTAGATGATGAACTACTAGTAATAGTAGTCTGCGGACTCTGGTGACTCGAAATATTCTGATTACTTAGTGTTTTTGAAATAACAAAAGGATTGATATTACTTACTTCAGTGGTCTGCGCAATTCCTGATGTCTCTGGCTCGTTGTGGCAAAGTTATTCAACATCCTCTTCCTCTTCTCTGGTGGGTTCTAAATGTTCTTCATCTGTTAGATCTGCCTCTTCTCCACTGTAGAAACCCTCGTCTCCATAGTTTTGCTTGAACAAGTTCTCAAGGTGAACCCCTCGAAATAATTTCCACTACGCGTATGTCTGTCTTCTGTGTCATTTTCACTGTCTGAATTCTTGAACATTAGCCTTTTCAGATCCAACCAATCTATTGTATCTTCAAGACATTTTCTTCATGCAACAACATCTTGATTCTTAGCTTCAAAAATTGTAAAAAATTTCCTCTGGGTCCTTTAAAGAAGTATCTCTCGGCCTGGCTAGATGATTATGTTCTATCAACAGCAAATTCGGTGATATACCCTCCAATGGTACTATCGACCCAATGATCTATAGCCCTTGATACAATATTGTCGACTCTCTTAACCTTCTTAATCAACTCCGATGTCCAAACCACAGGAGTTCTAGATCTCAACTCGAACTAGACATCGACTAACCTAGCTAACCACTCGTATAGCTCTTAATGGATTCCTCCAAAGAATATCTCGTGAATATCAGTGAAGATGTGTCTCTGCAGCCAACCTTTAGTACTTAGCTTAGGGTTCTTGTTTTTGGCTTCTGCGAAGTCCCTTTCTTGATCCTCTATCCACTTTTGAATCTCTATCTTCGATGGGAACCACCTTGACATTCCCTTACACAGATTCCTGTCTTGGAAAGGGAACCATTTTTTGGCATAGGGGTAGATCTGAGATTCACTCCAAGAGTGCACCAACAATCCCTAGCTACCGGCCCTTTAGGCAACACCTGTGAAGAAGATGAGGTCTCACCCGAAGAAGCTTAAGAGGGGGGTTGTAGGTGTTGGAGCCGCCCCTGTTTTTTCACCTTACGCAAATTTGGAAAAATCTGATACTTGTGATCTAGAGTTGTTTTTTCTTTTCCTTTCCTTCCAAAAATCATAAGACTCTGAGAGAACTGTCGTTGCCAAAATAGTAAAGCTTTATCACTTACGAAGGACCCGTTTTTCGCAAGTATGTCTGTCCTTAGGGTTTTTAAAAAGTTTCATAATCTCGCAAAATTGGACACCTTATATCTCGGATTCACAAGTCCCGAGTCTCGAGAATGCGAACTCGGTCTTAATCTTCGTCCAAAGCAAAAATAGCATAAGACCTTTAACCCTTGACTATGACATCCTTGGTGTTTCGCGTCTCGGCATTTTTCGACCCTAAATTTTTGTTTGCTCAACCCCGAGACCCGAGAACGCGATAATTGTTAAATAACCA
>ML813383.1:142111-154891 GCA_009831015.1 Picea engelmannii | reverse complement strand
ATGTAGGTCCTTCATTTCCTTCTTCCCATTGATTATAGGATATTTTTCCTTCTTGCATCTTGTGTGCCTTCTTTGATAATATGTCTACCTTCTTATTGTATTCTCGATGAATATGGGAGAAGCTGAGAGAACTGAAAGTTTTGTTGAGATCTCTAATTTTGACCTTCCAACTATCTAAAGAAATTACCTGTAATTTTCCTTTGCAATTACACCAGTCAATAATTATTTTAGAGTTTCCAAATACTTGTATATCAAAAATATGCAATCTAGATGCCAGGATAAGAGTTTCCCAAACTCCTAATAATTTTGCCCTTGTATTTGTACCTGGGCCATTGTTGAATGTCCTTTTAGAAGAAAATTTTTCACTGATATTAATCATCCCCCCGCTCCACTTTGTAGTCCGTTAGAGATTGTTGCTCCATCAAACCAACACACTATAGACCAATCCCAGAATAATGCCTTATTGGTACAAAAAATAGGCAATTTATGAGGTACTAAAAGTCTATCAAAACCTCCAAGAGACTTATAAACTACTGAACAGATGGATGGGCTCCCATTTTCAAATATTACCTTGTTGCACTCCATCCAAACATGCCAAATAACAATAGAGGGAAAAGTAGAGTACTTTGGTACCTGTTTTATCCAACTATCATAACAAGCATTTAAAGTATTTCCTTCCCAAACATTTCTTAGATTTAGTCCTCTTAAAATCATGTACCATACTTGTTGAGTAAAAAAGTAGTTGACCAGTAGATGATTAACAGACTCTGGACCCTTTGTACATAGGAGACATATATTAGGCCCTTCTTGATCCAGATTTTATGAGCAGAACGAAATGAATATAGATTATTAACAGGTGCTTAACACAAAATAACAGAGATACAATAAAACTGGTTTTCTATTCAATAATGAAATAAGATGAAACTGTAAAATGCAGTGGAAACAAGCTTGCTAGAATGGTGGCAGCTTATCTCTGAGAAGAGATGTGACGGCTGCGCTCATTCGCAAGAAGATGATTACAATGAGGCTCTGAAGGCTTTTTTAAAATAAGTAGGAATGCCAAAAACCCTAGACATCCAAAAACCTAACCCTAGGAGATGAAGCGCCAAAAGTCATGTGGGCCCCATTTGGGTAAGTTAGTACATCAACTTCTCGGGGTCATAACTTTTGCATACGATATCCGTTTTAGGCATATGATAGCCCGTTGGAAAGGTATTGTCGAGGAGATTCATTTTTGGGGCTCAACTATGTTGTAGGTTATCATTTGGAAGCTCGATCCTGAAAAACCTTCATTTAGGCCTTCAAAATGGCCCCGGAAGTGAAAACTGCTAAAAATAGTAAATTGCCCAAATTGCCATAAAATTGTCAAAAAATTGTTTTGAGCTAGTTGGAAAAGGTGGGTGGCCATCGATATCCACCTAGATCAATCCTCCTTCCTTAGGAAGAAATGGTCTCCATTGCGTTGAGTTCCCCCATCAGATGAGGAAAATTCTGTTGAATTTGGCCCCGGGTGAGCCACTTGCCTTAGTGCAGGAGCTGCCTTGCTTTGACGACTCAATAAAGATGGATCCTTTGCTGTCAAGTTCCCTTGATATGTGTGTCCACAATATGATCATTGGATGCCTATTGTATGCATTAGGGGTTGAGCTATGTTGGTGTCAGTTGTTCTGCTACGTCTGAGGTGTCCAATAATGGTGGGAAATAAGGGCAAAGGAAATCCACGTTGAACACTGGGTGCATGCCAAGGAAAGGAGGAATGTAGAGCTCAAAAGAATTATCCCCCACGGCCTTGGTGATGGTGTACGACCCATAACGGAGTGGGCGAAGCTTCCAATGGGGTCTTGTAAGGAATTCTTTCTGCAAGTGCAACCAAACTTTGTTGCCCACCTGAAACTTATGTGGCACCCAATGTTGATCATGGCTCTATTTGTACTTGTCATTGGACTTTTGTAGGATATCCTGAACCTGTTGGCGGATGTGTTGGATCCGCTCAATGAAGCAGGTGGCTTTGTCAGCTTCAGTTGGAACAAGAGATGAGTCAGTCGAGGTGACCGCAAGGGGAAGTGCAACATCTATGGGACCCAATGGTTGGAATCCCAACCCCACCTGAAAGGGGCTGTAGCCGATTGAGCTATGCAGGGCTCGGTTGTATCTATGCTAAACATAGGGAAGGCTCTCATCCCATGTGCGAGGGTGCTTTGAATGATACATGCGAAGGATATGCACAATCATTTGATTTACGACCTTAGTTTGGCCATCTGTCTGGGGGTGGAAGGTCATGGCTTTGGTTAGTTTGGTGTCCAGCAGTGACTAAAGGCTCAACCAGAATGTGCTGAGAAATCAACTGTCCCTATCTGAGACAATGGTTTGTGGGAGTCCAAAATGTACCCAAACTCATTCAAAGAAGAGCTTGGTAGTGGCCTCTGTTGTGATGTTCTTCTTGCAAGCAACTAGAATCACCATCTTAGAAAAGCGATAAACAACCACAAAACCATAGTCATTTCCTCGCTTGGTGGACGGGAGGCCTGATATGTAGTCCATTGAGATGGATTCCCATGGCCTGTCAGGAGTAGGAAGAGGGGTGTACAAGACCTGTTTCATATTGGTTGGTTTGGCAATAGCGTAAGCAGTGCAGGACCTGATATACTTGTTGACCTTCTGTCGGAGTTTCGGCCAGTAGAAATGTTTATGTAGCATCGCCACTGTCTTTTTGACTCCAAAGTGTCCTGCCACCCGAGTGTAGTGGGCTTCCCAGATCAGCTTCGCTCGCTCGCTTGATGGAACACAGATATGGCCCAAACGACACAACAACCCATCCTGAAGATAGAAATTATCGACAACTATGTTTGCACCCAACATTTGGTAGGTGGTGGCGAAGTTCGGGTCTGTCTCATAGAGTTGGGGCCATCCAGAGGTCTCTTGGCTGCAAGAGTCTAGCACCATGGTGAGTGCCACAACTGGTGGTCTACTGAGGCAATCAGCGACACGATTGGTGCTTCCTGTTTTATACTTGATGTTGAGGTGGAATTGCTACAAGTATGTGGACCACTTTTGATGGCAGTCATTCTACAATTTTCCTTATGTCTGCATGAATTGTAGTGGCTTATGATCAGTGTGGATGACTATCTTCTTCCAAACAATGTAATGTCTCCACTAACGGCAGGCTTGCACAATGGAGTACATTTATTTTTCATAAGTAGGGTACTTACGAACATCATCGGATAGTGTCTCACTATGATAGGCCATGGGGTGGTCGTGCTGAGTGAGAACAATGCCCACAACATAGTTTGAAGCATCTGTCTCGATCTCAAAGGGATGTTGCAGGTCTGGTAGTGAAAGTATTGGGGCTGAGCACAAGCGCTTCTTCAAATCATCGAACACTTGTTGTTGGGACCGACCCCACGCAAATTTCACCTTACCACCACCCCTGGTGATTTGGCTGAGGGCCCATGCAATATGGCAGAATCCCAACACAAACCTGTGGTAGAAATTGACAAGGCCCAAGAAGCTACAAAGCTCAATGAGTGTGGTTGGGGCTGGCCAGTCACGAATGACTTGGATCTTGGTTGGATCCACATGTATGCCATGTTGATCAATGATGTAGCCCAGGTAATGGACCCTGTCCATGTCGAAGGGGCATTTTTCCAAGTTGGCATATAGCTTGTGCTGTCGCAGGGTGTGCAGAACCTGCTAAATATGCTGCAAGTGTTTGGCCCAAGTCTTGTTGTAAATGAGAATGTCATCTAGATACACCACTACAAAAGTATTAGTGAATGGTCACATGATATCATCCATCATCCTCATGAATGTGGCCAGAGCATTTGTCAAACCAAAGGGCATAACCAACCATTCAAAAAGACCTTCCTTTGACTTCAAGACAGTATTCCATACATCTGTTTGTTCTATCGGGACTTGGTGGTAGCTAGACTTCAGATCAATCTTACTGAAGTATTTGGCCCCCATGAGTTGATCAAGGAGGTCATCGATTCAGGGAATCAGGTACCGGTTTATGACTGTGATTTTATTTAGAGCCCAGTAATCAATGCAGAGTCATCAAGTTCCATTTTTCTTATGTACCAGCATGATTGGGCTACCACAAGGTGATGAGATGGAACAGATGTGCCCCTTGTGGAGCAATTCTTGGATTTTTCGCTTGATCTCCTCATTCTCTAACAGAGAGTGATGATAGACTGGCCCATTGGGAAACAGTGCGCCGGGGGTCAGATTGATGGGGTGCTTGACCTGGTAGTGTAGAGGTACCCCGGTAGGTGAGGAGAAGATATCTAAGTATTCTTCCATGACTTTATCTACTTGCTTCTGCTGTGTGGAGAGGTCGGCCGCAAAGACCCTGAATGTGGCTATGATCTTTCGCTTATTCTAAGAGAGAATCACGAAGAAGACAAACTTCCCTGTCTGAGAGATGACCTTCCTGCATTGCTTAGCAGAGATCAAGGAAATAACACTAGGTGGGACTGCCTCAGGTATCCTGTACAATTTACTGTTCAAAGTAATAATAACACTACGAGGCCTAGACTCATATACAACATGACGTTTCCATAAATAAGGTTGGCCCAAAAGAACATCACAAACTTCGAGAGGAGCAACATCACACAATACCTCGTCTTTGAAGGGCTTGATGTCGTACAAAAATTGACACTATTGGCTGACGCGAAGATCGCTTCCTTAGCGAAGCCATCCAATGGTGTAGGGTTGTGGGTGCGGCATTCTAGGTAGGGCCAACTGCTTGACGACCTCTGCAGAGATAAGGTTCCTATGGCTACCGCTATTAATGATGAAGTGCAGTGAGGTGCCTTTTACCCACATTTGTGAATGGAATAGGCACTCTCCTTCTTCTGGCTCGTCTGGTTCGCTAGGCTGGAGCTTGGTGGTAGCAACGCTGGCATTGGGTTCCGCTTCAATGATCCATCTTCCCCTTTCTGGTTCTAGCTCAGAGTCAAAATTCGCATTTGATTCAGAGTCTTTCACTTCGGCCACCAACGACTGCTTTGAGCGATAATCAACAATGTTATGCCAAGGGCTCTTATGGAAGTTGCACCACTTCCTGGTATCTTTATTTGTCTTTCTGGTGTCCTTCTTTGCTTGCGGCTTGGAATGGTTTTCCTAACACTATCCATCTTTGCTCTGTCCTTTTTTTTGTGGGTTGGAGCCGCCCTTTCCTGGATTTTGTTGTGAGGGGTTCCTAGGCCCAAACTGCTACGTCTTTTGTCTGATCTTTTGCTCGATTTTGATGACATATTGGTAGGCTGTGCCCAAGGATGAGATGTCTCGAAATTCCATTTCGGTTTGGATGTATCTATGCAGAGCACTGCGATACTTGAGCACCAGATGTCGCTCCAAATCTTTGATACCCATCTTGGTGCGCAAGGTATGGAAGATATTTGTGAAATTTGGCATTGCTTGGTCTCTTTCTTGCCGCAGTGTGGTCCATTTGGTATATAAGTTGTCATAACTTCTGACAGGGTAGTATTGTTCCTTAATAACATTCTTGAAGGAATCCCAGGTGGTTGTGACTGTAAATAATGAGGGTTCCTCTGTTTCCTTTTGCTCATAGAAAGTTTCCCACCAATCTTTCACATGGGGAATGACTTTGAGGAGTGCAAAAGTAATCTTTTCTCTATTCGAGAAGTTATGGACATAAAATACCCTTCTAGCAGATTCAACCACTTTTCTACAACATTTGCATCTATCTGACCTTCAAATATTGGAATATCAAAGTTTATTTGTACCTTGAAGGGGGTGGCACCTCCTCTCGAAGAAGATGCGTCGCCTGTTGGTAAACGCCGAAGGATTTGCACGAAACTATCCATCATCTCGTTCCTCTGTTGTGTAAGGGATTCCTCAATCAACAATTTGAAAGGATATCCTATCCCGTCATCTTTCTTTTCTCCTGCCATGAGAGGTCACTTGGGCATGCGAGAGCTTTTTTCCTCGAGAGAAACAAGCTCAATACCCAACTCTTTGTACTCCGACCTCGTTGGGGACATGCATTAAGATGACAAGGATCAAACCACTCTGATACCACTGCTCTGGATTTTATGAGAAGAACGAAATGAATACAGATTATTAACAGGTTCTTAACACAAAATAACATAGATACAGTAAAACTGGTTTTCTATTCAATAATGAAATAAGCTGAAACTGTAAAATGCAACAGAAACAAGCTTGCTGGAATGGTGGTGGCTTATCTTTGAGAAGAGATGTGACAGTTGCACTCATTCGTAAGAAGATGATTACAATGAGGCTATGAAGGCCTTTTTACAATAAGCAGGAATGCCAAAAACCCTAGACATCCAAAAACCTAACCCTAGGAGATGAAGTTCCAAAATTCATGTGGGCCTCGTTTGGGTAAGTTAGTACATCAACTTCCTGGGGTCGTAACTTTTGCATACAATCTCCGTTTTAGGCATATGATAGCCCGTTGGAAAGGTATCATTGAGGAGATTCATTTTGGGGGCTCAACTATGTTTTAGGCTATCATTGGGAAGCTCGATCCCGAAAAAACTTCATTTAGGCCCTCAAAATGGCCCCGAAAGTGAAAACTGCTAAAAATAGTAAATTGCCAAAATTGCCAGAAAATTGTTTTGAGCCAGTTGGAAAAGGTGGGTGGCCACCGATATCCATCGGGATCACTTCCCATCCCTTACATAGTAAATTATCCCACGCAAGTATCTTGTTTTCCAACGACAACCAGATGAAAAATTTGATTTTCAGTGCTAAATCCTAAGTCCACATTTTTTTCCTCCAACCACCAATAGGCCACTGCCATATTTTTGAAGATATGGCACAAAAGACATTTTTGACAGTTAGAACACCTGACTTATCACCTCCAATCCATTTTATCTTGTCATCTATGTCTTGTAGATGAATCCTCGAGCTTGTTAAAGTTCTGCAATACAAATCCCATTCTTTTGCCAAATCTGATGCCTTCTTTAAGTCAAGATTCAAAACTAGTGGCTTTAATTTTTTCATCTTAATGTTGTGTAAAAATTCCTGAGTCGTGCCAATGGAATCCAAAATCTATCTCCCCTTCAAAAACCCCAATTTCTCTTCCGACAAGGTTCGAGAAAGAATAGGTTTTATCCTATTCGTTATGATCTTTGCTATAAATTTATTTATAACACAAATTACACAAAGATATAGGTCTATAATCGCCAAATGAAGAAGGCTTGTTGACTTTTGGAATTAGAGCTAGAAAAGTTGAGTTTAAATCTCTTACCACCTCACCTCTTCTCCTAGAATCCTTAACCACTTTGAGCAAATCATCCTCTACCAAATCGAAGAAGTGAATAAAGAACTTGGTCGTCCATCCATCAGGTCCAAGACTTTTTTCCTTTGCAAAAACTTTGAGAACTTCCTATAATTCCTCCTTGGTGCATAGTCTTTCAAGAAGTAACGTATCCTCCCCATTGACTAAACGCCGGTAAATTCTAGCTGAGTAGACCTGATTAGAAGACCCGAATCCTCATAAAAACCTTTGTAATGTCTGTTGGCCTCTTTTTTAAGAGCCTCTTGTCCTGAATGGACCTAACCGTTCTCATCATGAACTTCCCAAACATGTTTTGTATTCCTTCTAAAACTGGAAAATTGATGAAAAAATTTAGTATTTTGATCTCCACTTTTAATCCAAATAACTCTACTTTGTTGTCTCCAAAGTTCCTCTTCTGCCATAAGAAGATTATTTCACTCTTTTTCTACAGACTTTATATGGTAATCAACATCTAGTCTCCTCAAATCCCTAGAACTCTCCTGATAATAGCTCTGGAGGTCCTCCTCCAGTTTTTCGAACTTTAAATGTTTTTGTAATATTTGTTGTTTTTCCCAATTCTTTACTCGTTGTTTCAACAGTTTCATTTTCCAAACCACTCTCCTCTGAACCCTGGACTCTTGTAAAAAAAGACAATCCTTCCAGGCTTCATGAACTTTATGAGAGAATTCTTCTTCTCTCAGCCACATCATATTTAATTTGAAAGGATAGGATATAGAGTGAAAGTTGTGTTCTAGCTGCAAAAGTACAAGAGCATGATCCGATTGATACAGATAGGCAACCCAAGACCTGTATCTTCTAGCATTTTTCAAGAAATTGGCAGATAAATAAACCCTGTCCAATCTTTTAGTGATACCTTCAACTGCAGATCTTCCATTTCACCAAGTAGGAACTAATTCATCATGTATTATATCAACAAGCATATTATCCTGAAAAATATCTATAAAATACCCTACCAACTGATCCAGATGAGTTGTATCACCCCAAACCTCGCCAGCACTAACTGTGAAATTAAAATCCTCTACTACTAATAGATTCTTATGGGCTAACATTCCCCTATCAACCACATTGTCCCAAAAATATTTTCTGTCTGTACAAGGCCCATATACATTTAAAAGTGAAATCGACCTCTTATTCTATAAACTTGTACCTCCCAGGAAAATACCACCACAACTTAAGTAAGAAGAAATATCAAATTTAGATGGATCCCAGGTCACCAAAGACCCCTAGACTTGCCAACTTAGCTAACAACACATGCTAACGAAGCAGGCCATAAAGAATTCATGAAAGATCTAGCCTTCTTTTCATCCACCAAAGTTTCTTGCAGGAAAACAATATCATTATTAGTCCTATTTAGAAGTCTACGCATAGAGGCAAATTTTAGGGGGCCCCCTACCCCTCCAATGTTTAAGGAGAGAAAGATCATGATTTTTCCCTGGCTAGGGATTTCATGCCTCTAAGTGCCCCATTATCAGAGATATTGGAAAAAATTAAATCCAAAGTAGTGGGTATAGTAATTGTTTTTTTTCGTGCACTCCTTGTTTGAATAGGGGAAATCTCATATCCCAAGACCCTCGACCAGGCATAGTCCTTTCCAATACCCTCCCCAGTCTTTTCAAGCAAACCGGTATCTCCACTTGTCCCAAATTTTCTAACTATAGACCTCCTCTGGTAAGTAGGAATAGGAGTAGGAGACATGGTCTCTCTGTAAGAAGGGATCAGTGACTCCATAACAACACCTATGGAGATTTCTCCTAGCTCGGGCTCCCTAAATCTTAGTAAAATAAAATTTTCCTCCATAGGATAACTTGAAATACCCTTTTCTCCTTGAAGTTATGCATTCACATCAGAAGTAGTACCAGATAGTAAACAACTATCCCCCACAGGTTCACTTGAAATACCCTTTTCTCCTCGAAAAATCCATATTCACAACNTTCCCCCCCCCCCCCGACCGAGATTAGGTAAGTTACCCGCCAAAGTGATAAATCCTTCCCGGTTCGATATATTACCATTTGAGAAAACCTACGTATTTCCCTCTTCCAATGTAATGGAAGAATCTAGGAAATCACGTTCCCAAGCTGACAATGAGTAGTAAAGAGAAGGGCAGTTAATTTTTAACTTACCCATGATAGAATCTCCAAGCACATTCGATCAAATTTCCTTTGTTGCTGAGTTGTAAAGGCCACTATCAAACAAGTCCACCTCTGGAGAGACTTCACGAGTCGACTTTCTGAGCAAGGAGGCTTTAGACTCCTCCTCCTCCACTGAACCCTGAAAGTCCCTTATCAGGTGACCAGTCCGTCGGAAAATAGAACATCTAAATGGAATTCCTAAGTAGTCTAGTCCTTGGCTCAGAGTATGACCCCTTCAGTCCATCTCTAAATTCTCCAGTAAGCTAGAATGTATATCAATCTCTACTAGTACCTTACCCATACGCTTGCCATGATCCTTTAAGGAATGTTCATCAACTTTGATAAAACGACCAAGCTCATTTCCTATAGCTTCTGGAGCTTTTGCATTCCATAACTGTAAAGGCATCCCAGGCAACAACACCCACAGATGGAGAAACTGAAAATAATCACTCACGGGATCAAAACTAACCCTCCAACGCTTAATCATCAAACTACTATCATTGACAACCCAAATTTTATCCAAAATTAACAGAGTATCTTTTGGTTTTTTGAACTGAAACCCGAACCATCCCCTCGCCAAATACATAATTTCTGGAGTGTACCCCAGCAAGGGGGCCCAAGTAGCCGAGACCCAAACTAGTAATGAAATTTTGCAAAGAGAATGAATGATATGAAAGATGACCCACCAATGCACAAAGTGCCAGATTATAGGTTTCCTCTAAACCAATATTCGCACTCATGACCATTCTTCGTTTGGACCGGTTTGAGTTCCACGGTTTTGTACGCTTTCCTTTACCGCCCTGTGCCCTATGCTCATGATCCAAAATCGGATCTAGGAGCCTGACAGGGCTCAAAAAGGATAAAAAATGAAAGTGCTCAGAATTTGACGAAACCAATGCGATTACGTTTGTCTTGTTCTTCTGATTCCGGCCATATATTTACTTTCTCAAACGGACGCTGTATGCGAGAGTTATCGTACTCTGACCGTTTTCCCAAACAGACAAAAAGTCAACAGGTCCAGTCAAATGATGACATCAGCAGTGCTGACATGGCAGAGACAAGTGGAAACAAGTGGCATTCCAACATAAGGTGACTGGTCAGTGACAGGGATCCAACCAACAACTGACAAGTGGCATTTGTTTGGCAAATGGTTGGGTGCCATGTGGCCCAGTCATGGGCTGCCACGTGGCACCATGGTATTGGTTAGTGGTTGGTGGAAAAAATATTATGGAGCTCATGGGATTTGATCCCATGACCTCTTGGGTCAGCTGAAGACTTAGCCAAACTCCCTTACCAATGCGCCCTTGGTGGTACTTTATTTTAAATAAAGTGCAATAAAGTGAAAAGGGGCAAAAGGGGGGTTGGGGCTAAGCCCCAACCCATAGTTTAACTCTTACACATGACCACAACCCAACAAAGGAGGGCGCTCTCCTCATGGGCGTGCCCAAAGGATAAGCTCAGCCCAAGGATCTTGGGGAAATCCCATGAGACTAGGGGGGGTGCACTCCAAAAGGAGCTTAGCCCACTTAGGGCACCCTTTTTAAGGCCCAGATCACATGCACATGCACCCAGATCCATGAGATAGCACCCAGATTAGGGGGCTTAACTTGATATTTGCCAAAAAATGGATTTTTAACATTGGAAAATGATTTTTTCAGTGATTTTATCAGTAGATTTAATGGATTTTGGTCATTTTTGGGAGATTTTGGACTCTTTTTGAGCCCAGATTTTGGGAGGAAGTTGGGGATGGATAACCAACTTCAGATCTATAAAACCAGGCCTGTTTGAGGCCATGGAGGACAGTCAAAGAAAATTTATGCTGAAGGAAAGCCAAGCCAAAGCCATTTTTATGCAGGGAAGCTGTTGAGGAGCATACGCTTGCGGGCCATTTCTGGGAGCTCCGGTCATCCATTTTGAATGTTGTTTCTTCTGCTGGGTTCTAGAGATCTGGAAGAACATGACCAGATCAGTCTTGTAGCCTAATGGCACTACTACGATGTACTTTTTGAGCTTTGAACAAAAATAAAGAAGCCTCCCCCACTGAGACAAAGGCCCGAAGACGTAGGCAATTTTGTGCCGAACTCCGTTATCACTTATCTTGTTATGGTTTGTTGTTCTTATTGCTTCAGTTTAGATCTGTATACTGTTTTATGGCTGCTATGTTCCTTCATTAAATTCATCCTCTTTCATTCATCTTCTTAAATGGTTAATTAACGCATGCAATTAAAAACTCAACCACAGTCATTAAAAGATCTTTTCCGGATCAAGTGGTATTAGAGCTAGTTGACGTTTGGATTTGAGTTTTTCATGTTAACCAGGGAAAAGCTATAGCATGGTGAAGGTGAGCTTGTTGTAGAGAATCATTAATTGGATTGAGAAAGAGAGCTTCTCATAGCGAGAAGATGGCATCGGAAGAAGGTCTTTATCAGGATGAGAAAGAGTTCTGAAAGACTTTCCTTGCTATGTCGGAGATGGTGAACGTTTTGTATGAGGATTACTTGGAATGAAAGAGACCAGTTTTGGGTGAATCTTCAAAGGGAAAAAGTGAAGAGGAAGAGGATCATCCTCAGATTCCTCCTCCACCTCCTTCTTCTCCTTCTTCTTCAAGTTCAAGTTCTAAATCTAAAGCAAAGAAACATGTTCATAAACATAAGAATGAAATGCCATTGTTAAAACTTGATGTTAAATTTGAGTTACCCATATATGATGGTGAAGTAAATGCAGAGAAACTTGACAATTGGGTCAGGCAGATGGAGGTTTACTGCAGTGTGCAACAGATCAAGGATGAGGCCACACAAATCAAGTTGGCATCTTTGAGACTTGTAGGTACAACTCTCATCTGGTGGCAAAGCAAGTTGAAACTAGCTATTCAATACTAGGAGCTTGCGAACAGTCCTCAAAAGGTTTTTTCCCACCATAGGAATTCAAATCTCTGGTTCGTCCTCTTGCTCCCTTCGGCTCTCTCCAACGGTCCATCCCCTCTCTCTCCAAAGAATCCCTACTTAAAAAAATAGAGAGACATCAAAGAGGTTTAAGTACAAGTTGGGGTCCTCATTTCCATCTTCCCAATGATGGTAAGTTATCTTTCCTTCTTGCATGAGGAGTGTCTGATTGGATAAAAGATCTGTCTCCTTGTTACAATCTCTGTATATGTGGGAATAGTTGATAGTACTAAATGTTTTACTAAGATCTCTAATTCTATCTTTCCAACAATCTAGAAAGATTACCTGCAATTTCCCTTTGTTGTTCAACCCGTGGATGATGATCATGATGAAGAATTATATCGTGCCTATATTGTAATGTGAATTGTAATTGATTATGAGTCATTTTTATTGAATTTTAATACTTGTGATTGTATATAGA
>ML813383.1:85657-117644 GCA_009831015.1 Picea engelmannii | reverse complement strand
ATTCTTACTCAATGAATGTGGGTTGTGTCAGTCTGAGCTCTCAGCTATCCTTAAAAAAAGGCCATCCTTTGTTGCGACGAGATCTACTCATACAGCCCAAGAAGCAGTTCAGTTTTTGAGAGATTCAGGACTCACAGAAGACCCGGTAAGGAAGATTATTATCAGAAACCCAATTCTTCTTACCTGTAAAGCTGATCGGCAGTGGAAACCCAAGGTCGAGTTCATGAAAACATTGGGCCTTACTGCAGAAGACTTCAGAAATGTCATATACAATGAACCCAGATTGCTTACCAGCAGTCTAGAGAAAACTCTGTGTCCAAACATTCAGTATCTTCAAAACCTGTTCGGATCAGAGGCTAATGTCTCCAAAGTTTTCAAACGGGCACCTCAAATTGTACATAAAAGTAACGTACATAAATGTTGGGAAAAGAAATTGAAGCATTCGTACATAAATTGTACATAAATGTTGGGAAAAGCAATTGAAGCATTTGACAAGTTTTGGCCTCCTGGGAGATGAGATCAAGCAGCTTGTTAGGAGGTACCCACGTATATTAAATGTTTCCATGGATAAGGTGCAGAAGAACATGGGATTTTTCATGCGTACTGCAGGGCTTCCTGCAAAGTTTCTTTTGAAATATCCTCAGTTAGTGTATCTTTACAGCTTGGAGTGTAGGATCAAGCCTCGCCACAAGGTGTTGGGTGCTCTTAGTTCAATGCAACCTTCCAACTGTCCTCCTAGTCTCATTAATGCGCTTTATTTAAATGAGCGGAAGTTCCTCGAAAAATATGTCCATTGCAGTCCTCATGCCGCGAAGTTGCTTGAAATTTACACTGGTAAGTTTGCTGTCTTCTAAAAGACTAGATTTTCAGGTTTCTGTTTTGGTCAGGGTTAACCAGGGGATCATCAGCCTATTGTGATCTAGTGCCATGATCCCACATAAGTAATTAGTGAGAATTAGTATATATATAAGATAATCACCTTGGGTCATGACACAGTGAGTCCAGGGCTTGGATCATGTTTTGGCCAGTTTATTGTCAGATCACAATCACAATCAACATGCACTATTGAAGGATATGCAGTTTTAATACAATCACAGAGAAATGAGAAATGCCTATTGGAATACATCAGGTAACACATTTTTGAAAGATGAAAAAAAAAACTCTCATCATCATATAATTTGTTGTTTGCTAGTGATTTTGCAACGATCATGTATTGCTCCCTCCCTTTTAAATGTAACAGGATAGATGTGAAATTATGACTGATTGAATCGTGGTTAGCTTGTAAAAGTAAATATTCAAATACCATAGGCAAATGTAGGGACTTTTAAAATTCTCATGTCGTTTATAGTGGTATGATATGTTTGTTTCCTGATCTGCTTATCTATGAAACTTAACTGAATTGACACGTATCTCAAATCCAAACTAAACATTGTACACTAGTTTGCACACTTTCTCATTGTGCTTTGTCAATGGTCTCTGTTTCTTTGCTTGGGAAAAATTTCTGGCAGTGACTTTTATTGGTGCTATCAAAGACCAATCCCAGTGGTAAACTAATGAGATCCACTTCAATCATGCCTCTTGTAAACTAGAACCCTAGCCACCACTCCAAAACACAACTTCTGATGCATGATTGACTAGGCAAAAACTCATTGGCGCCTTCCCTCGTCCCGATGTGGTTGGACACTCACTTATCCTTGGTCCTACAAACATTTAGAAGAAGTTTGTCCACTTTTTGTTGCATAGTGCCTTCCAAATGGCCACTTGTTCTAGAAGGAACCTTACCTCTAGAGCAAGAGGCAGAAGCCCCCACAGAAAGGAAGGATGGGAACTGTTGTGAGTGGGAAATCCCTCTACGGACTAGCATTTAGAGTTAAATTATGCACGCAGAAAAGACCTAAAGAATCCTACTTTTTATCGTCGTCCCAGACCTAATCCCCATTATTCTTAAGCAAATACGTACTTAAGTGAGCATACCTTATTTCAGACGTTTGATAGTGATCCTTCTTCCTGCTTGATAGCTCTCTGACTGCAGCTCTCCTCCCAAGGCTGACCTACATTTACACAAGATACACAACAAACTCTACATGCATTTGACCTACAGATTAATGGGTTAGAGATTCAAAATATGTATGCAATAAACTATGAACACCTCATATGGCGAGACGGGAAAAATATTTCTTTATTATCAACTTTAATAAATCAACTTACAATGACGAAGCTGACCACTGCTCCATGAACCTGGTCCTGGGCGCCTCTTCAACTGTCCTCCAATTTCTTTGCTTTGTATCTCTCCTTGCACAAGGATGGCTAAAGGGTTGGGACAAAGGGAATGTGCAAATGGGTATAGTTATTCTACTATGATTCTCCTCCTCCAAATGGGACCCCTAAACCTTCTTTTATAGGCTAGAAGAAGCTAGGTATTTGGTCGAACCCTCGGCCATGCATGGCTAGAAGGTTTAGTTAACTCACCAAACGCTGTGTGTTCTGTCGACAACTTTCCTTTTTTCATGCTTTTGTAGGTACACGTGGGCTATTTTAGGTCAGCTAGCGTGTACACACGTGCAGTAATGGAGTAGGGTGCATGGGCCTTTATAAAAGAGGTTTTTAAGAAGAGTTGTTCAACAATGTTTTGGCAAAGAAGGAATCTGAGATAGCCTGATAACAGGTAAGCATGTCTGGTGCAAATTAGGGTTATAACAGATGCCCCCTAATGTGTGAGGTCAGAAGAGCATCTGATGGCCGAAATACATTAACAATCTTCACCGATGTGTCAAACAAGTGAGCCCAGGGACCAGGAATCAGGAGGTGTTGTTTGCAAAATAACAATTGTCTCATCGAGGCGAGCATACCCATGCTCGAGATAAAATAGAATCATGACTACCAATTAAATACACTGTAGATCCATGTCATATAACTATATAAAGTGTAGCCGTGAACAATACACAGTGGAGCTACATTTCGAAATAAAAAAAGATATACATGTAGAGTATCCATCTTCTAGAAGCTAATAAGGCTTGATGGTTGGAGATGAGGTCTTCAGAGCTCAAGCAACAACTTCAAAATCTTCAAAACTCAGGTAGGAGTGTAATATAAATGTACGACTTCACTACCTAGAGGTATTCGACGGCTCGTTGGTCATGGACTTGATGATTAGACTAAAGGCTTCATGGATTTCGAACAAAGATTCGATTGGATGTTCAGGATGGCTGGGCATCAGGGCAAGAGACAAACTGCAGAGGGGTTGAATCAGGCTTGGTAAAAACCTCCCTTGGATAATATCACGGAAAATGATGAGACTCAGGCAGCATGGCATTAACATAAGTTTACAAGGCATGAGGCAACGTAAACTCTCCATATGTTTGGAAGAATAACCAAACGGAGGAGGACACAACTCTATGTAGCAGGAATAGCTTCCTAAGGTCATATTAAATCCCATAGTTTGACGAACAAACGGACAGATGTGCTTTATCCAAGGGCGACTCATTATGCTGCTCATAAAAAAAATACTTTTCCCTTCCTCTTTTTGGGGTATATTTGATTTTTTTTGTTTTTTTTCAATAATTTTGGAAAAAGAATAAAAGAATGTTACGTTACAAAGGAAGATTGAGTGTCGCAAACGTACCAGTTCCAAGCACACAGAACACAAGGATGCTCAGGGAAAAGGGACATATGCAAGAAAATGACACTCAGTAAAAAATCCTCCAGGGGCCAAAGGTGTCAAGACGCAGAGCCAAAGTGCTACAGGGATTTCGTATAAGGCATGCTTCAGATGGTTCAGTCGAGAGCAACATGGAGCTGGCATTAGGCCAAAGACGCGGGTATGCAAATGCGATTAATAAAAACACACAATGGTAATGTCCTTCGATGTAAGTTTAACGAGCCCAGAGAAGGTAAGCTCGACGGTTTTTCATATTTAGAGAGTCTGAAAAAACGTAAAAGGAGACTCTACTGGGGTACCTTTTTCGAAGGTAGTCTAGTCGGTTCGAAAAAGGGGTAAACTAGCACCAACAAGACGTCTATTCAAAACCATTTTAACAAGTGTGATAAAGACAAGATCACTTGGCCATTTTTTCGTTTTTAAGGAGTCTGAAAAAAACTTAACTATGGACTTCGTCACGAATGTTCTTTTGGACCATTTTAACGAGTGTGAAAGAATAAGGTCACTCGACGATCTTTTCAATTTTTGGGAGTCTGAAAAGAGCTTAACTATGGACTCTGTGGGGGTTCCTTTTTCGTAAATTTAGTCCCTCGAGCCCGAAAAATGGGTAAAATGATACCTGAGAGTACTCTTCTAGAGAACCGAAGTTCCATAGAATATACCTTCATTCGTACAGTTGACTGTTCAGACCGAAAAAGGGGTAAACTATCGCCGGACAGACGTGACTTCAAATTTCAGTTTAACGAGCATGAAAGGCCACAAGATCGCTCGACAATCTTTTTATGTTTAGAGGGTCTGAAAAGGGCTTAAAATAAATCCCGTAATGTCTTTTGGGAGTCTCGAGGGTGAGGTCAAGAGTGAAAAGTAATCATGCAAATGAGGCTCAAAACTCGTAATCAGGAAAAACAACAAGGACTCTCGAGCCTACAGTGATTAGAGACAACATGGACACCATAATGCAATTAGGATCTACCTAGGGCATCCATGTTCGGGTAAGCTCTACCACCAACTCGCGACACTTCTAAAGTAGCAATGATGGTTTCGTGTCGCAATATGATGGGATCGATCCTATGGCAAGGGAAAAAAAGACAACGAGATACAAAAGTCAGGGTAGAAACCTAACCTTTGTTGCGACGAGATCAGTTTTTGAGAGATTTAGAACTCAGAGAAGACCAGGTAAGGAAGACTATTACCAGAAACCCAATTCTTCTTGCTTATAAAGCTGATCGGTAGTGGAAACCCAAGGTCGAGTTCATGAAAACATTGGGCCTTACTGCAGAAGGTTTCGGAAATGTCATATACAATGAACCCAGATTGCTTACGAGGAGTCTATTGAAAACTCTATGTCGAAACATTCAGTATCTTCAAAACCTGTTCGGATCAGAGACTAATGTCTCCAAAGTTTTCAAATGGGCACCTCAAATTCTACATAAAAGTAACGGACCTGAATGTTGGGAAAAGCAATTGAAGCATTTGACAAGTTTTGGCCTCTTGGAAGATGAGATCAAGGAGCTTGTTAGGAGGCACCCATGTATATTAAATGTTTCCATGGATAAGGTGCAGAAGAACATGGACTTTTTCATGCATACTACAGGGCTTCCTGCAAAGTTTCTTTCTAAATATCCCCAGTTAGTTTATCTTTACAGCTTGAAGTGTAGGATCAAGCCTCGCCAAAAGGTGTTGAGTGCTCTTAGTTCAATGCAACTTTCCAACTGTCCTCCTAGTCTCATTAATGCGCTTTATTTAAATGGGCGAAAGTTCCTCGAAAAATATGTCCATTGCAGTCCTCATGCCGCGAAATTGTTTGAAATTTACAGTGGTAAGCTTGTTGTCTTCTAAAAGACTAGATTTTCGGGTTTCTGTTTTGGTCAGGGTTAGTTTGCATTGCATTGCTCTTGATGATTGAAAGCGGTTCAACCAGGGTATCATCAACCTGTTGTGATCTAGTGCCATGATCCCACATAAGTAATTAGTGAGAATTAGTATATATATAAGATAATCACCTTGGGTCATGACACAGTCAGTCCAGGGTTTGGATCATGTTTTGGCCAGTTTATTGTCAGATCACAATCACAATCAACATGCACTATTGAAGTATACGCAGTTTTAATACAATCACAGAGAAATGAGAAATGCCTATTGGAATACACTAGGTAACACATTTTTGAAAGATGAAAAAAAAAACTCTCATCACCATATAATTTGTTGTTTGCTAGTGATTTTGCAACGATCATGCATTGCTCCCTCCCTTTTAAATGTAACAGGATAGATGTGAAATTATGACCGATTGAATCGTGGTTAGCTTGTAAAAGTAAATATTCAAATACCATAGGCAAATGTAGGGACTTTTAAAATTCTCATGTCGTTTACAGTGGTATGATCTGTTTGTTTCCTAATCTGCTTATCTATGAAACTTAACTGAATTGACACATATCTCAAATCCAAACTAAACATTGTACACTAGTTTGCACACTTTCTCATTGTGCTTTGTCAATGGTCTCTGTTTCTTTGCTTGGGAAAAAATTTCTGGCAGAGACTTTTATTGGTGCTATCAAAGACCAATCCCAGTGGTAAACTAATGAGATCCACTTCAATCATGCCTCTTGTAAACTAGAACCCTAGCCACCACTCCAAAACACAACTTCTGATGCATGATTGACTAGGCAAAAACTCATTGGCACCTTCCCTCGTCCCAATGTGGTTGGACACTCACTTATGTTTGGTCCTACAAACATTTAGAAGAAGTTTGTCCACTTTTTGTTGCACAGTGCCTTCCAAATGGCCACTTGTTCTGGAAGAAACCTTACCTCTAGAGCAAGAGGCAAAAGCCCCCACAGAAAGGAAGGATGGGAACTATTGTGAGTGGGAAATCTCTCTACGGACTAGCATTTAGGGTTAAATTATGCATGCAGAAAAGACCTAAAGAATCCTACTTTCTACCGTCGTCCTGGGCCTAATCCCCATTATTCTTAAGCAAATATGTAGTTAAGTGAACATACCTTATTTCAGACGTTTGATATTGATCCTTCTTCTTGCTTGATAGCTCTCTGACTGCAGCTCTCTTCCCAAGGCTAACCTGCATTCACACAAGATACACAACAAACTCTACATGCATTTGACCTACAGATTAATGGGTTAGAGATTCGAAATATGTATGAAATAAACTATGAACACCTTATATGGCGGGATAGGAAAAATATTTCTTTATTATCAACTTTAATAAATCAACTTACAATGACGAAGCTGGCCACTGCTCCGCGAACCTGGTCCTGGGCTCCTCTTCAATTGTCCTCCAACTTCTTTGCTCTGTATCTCTCCTTGAACAAGGATGGCTAAAGGGTTGGGACAAAGGGAATGTGCAAATGGGTATAGTTTCTCTACTATGATTCTCCTCCTCCAAATGGGACCCTTAACCCTTTTTTTATAGGCTAGAAGAAGCTAGGTATTTGGTTGAACCCTCGGCCATGCATGGCCAAAAGGTTTAGTTAACTCACCCAAAGTTGTGTGTTTCGTCAACAATTTTCATTTTTTTGTGCTTTTGTAGGTACACGCGAGTTGTTTTAGGTCAGCTAGCGTGTACACGCATGCAGTAATGGAGTAGGGCGCATGAGCCTTTATAAAAGAGGTTTTTAAGAAGAGTTGTTCAGCAATGTTTTGGCAAAGAAGGAATCTAAGATGGCCTGATGCCAAGTAAGCATGTTTGGTGCAAATTAGGGTTATAACAGATGCCCCCTAATGTGTGAGGTCAGAAGAGCATCTAATGGCCGAAATACATTAACAATTTTCACCGATGTGCCGAACAAGTGAGCCCAGGGACCAGGAATCGGGAGGTGCCGTTTGCAAAATAACAATTCTCTCATCGAGGAGGGCATACCCATGCTCGGGATAAAATAGAATCATGGCTACCAATCAAATACACTGTAGATCCATGTCATATAACTATATAAAGTGTAGCCATGAACAATACACAACGAAGCTACATTTTGAAATCAAAAAAGATATACATGTAGAGTATCCATCTTCTAGAAGCTGATAAGGCCTGATGGCTGGAGATGAGGTCTTCAGAGCTCAAGCAACAACTTCAAAATATTCAAAACTTGAGTAGGAGTGTAATATGAGTGTACGACTTCACTACCCAGAGGTCTTCGACGACTCGTCGGTCATGGACTTGATGATCAGACTGAAGGCTTCATGGATTTCGAACAAGGACTTGATTGGACGTTCAGGATGGCCGGACATGAGGGCAAGAGACAAACTGCAGAGGGGCCGACTCAGGCTTGGTAAAAACCTCCCTTGGATAATAGCATGACAAATGATGAAACTCAGGCAACATGGCATTAACATAAGTTTACAAGGCAGGAGGCAACATAAACTCTCCATATGTTTGGAAGAATAACCAAACGGAGGAGGACACAGCTCTATGTAGCTATAATAGTTTCCTAAGGTCGTATTAAATCCCATAGTTTGACGAACAAACAGACAGATGTGCTTTATCCAAGAGCGACTCATTATGTTGCTCATAAGGAAAATACTTTTCCCTTCCTCTTTTTGGGGTATATTTGATTTTCTTTTTGTCTTTTTTCAATAATTTTGGAAAAAGAATAAAATAATGTTACGTTACAAAGGAGGATCGAGTGTTGCAAATGTACTAGTTCCAAGCGCACAGAACACAAGGATGCTCAGGGCAAAGGGACATATGCAAGAAAAGGACACTCGGGAAAAATCCTCCAGGGGCCAAAGGTGTCAAGATGCAGAGGCAAAGTGCTATAGGGCTTGCGTACAAGGCATGCTTCAAATGGTTCAGTCGAGAGCAACATGGAGCTGGCATTAGGCCAAAGAAGCGGGTATGCAAATGTGATTAATAAAACACACAATGGTAACATCCTTCGATGTAAGTTTAATGAGCCCAGAGAAGGTAAGCTCGACGGTTTTTCATATTTAGAGAGTTTGAAAAAACGTAAAAGAAGACTCCACTGGGGTACCTTTTTCAAAGGTAGTCTAGTCGGTTCGAAAAAGGGGTAAACTAGCACCGACAAGACGTCTATTCAAAACCATTTTAACGAGTGTGATAAAGACAAGATCACTCGGCCTTTTTTTCATTTTTAAGGAGTTTGAAAAAAACTTAACTATGGACTCCGTCGGGAATGTTCTTCTGGACCATTTTAATGAGTGTGAAAGAATAAGGTCACTCGACGATCTTTTCAATTTTAGGAAGTCTGAAAAGAGCTTAACTATGGACTCGGTGGGGGTTCCTTTTTCGTAAATTTAGTCCCTCAGGCCCGAAAAATGGGTAAAATGATACCTGAGAGTACTCTTCTAGAGAACCGAAGTTCCATAGAGTATACCTTTGTTCGTACAGTTGATCGTCCAGACCGAAAAAGGGGTAAACTACCGTCGAACAGATGTGACTTCAAATTTCAGTTTAACGAGCGTGAAATGCTACAGGATCGCTCGACAATCTTTTCATGTTTAGAGGGTCTGAAAAGGGCTTAAAAGAAGACCCATAATGTCTTTTGGGAGTCTCGAGGGTGAGGTCAAGAGTGAAAAGGAATCATGCAAATGAGGCTCAAAACTCGTAATCAGGAAAAACAACAAGGACTCCCGAGCCTATAGTGATTAGAGACAACATGGACACCATAATGCAATCAGGATCTACCTAGGGCATCCATGTTCCGGTAAGCTCTACCACCAACTCCCGACACTTCTAAAGCAGCAATGATGGTTCTGTGTTGCAACCTGATGGGATCGATCCTATGGAAAAGGAAAAAAAGACAACGAGATACAAAAGTCAGGGTAGAAACCTAACCTACATGCTTAAGTTGATCATCTAAAATTTTTCCATGGACCATCAAAAGTTACCCAAAACTCTAAAAAATTGTCCCGATACCCGATCATACCCCTCCCATGCAACTCCTGAATCATTCTAAATGGTTCTTGTTTTAAAGAAAATGATAAGGGGGGCCAAAAAAGTGACAAAAAGAGGCCAAAAAGTCTATAAATAGAAGCTGACAGCTCATTATCGCCATTGTTGATTTGGAAATTGACTCTGGAGCCAAAAAACCCCCTTTGATAAAAGTGGTGATTCTGAGAGCTACGGTAGATGAAATGACCATCTGTCTGGACCAAGTAAGTATAAACTCTCTTATCTTGCAATTTAAATCTGTATTTTTACCTTGGGTTCCATGTTTTGGGGGGGCATCGACCTTCAAAAGGTTGGCCCTAGGTCCACGCGGGTTGTCTTAGGACAAGCTGCGTGTATATTCGGGTAGAGTAAAAAATGCACGCGTGTACACGCGATTGTCAACATTACAGCCTGCTTGGACCCCTTTATTGAATGAAAATAGTTTTAAAAACAAGGGTTAACCCTCTTGAACCTTGGTGTTTTGCAGGATGTATGCTCACTGGAGAGAAAGAGAGCATGAGGAGGTTAGTGAGTTGGTCGGGGAAGACCCCAATGTTGTGGTTGCCTTGATGCAATGTGGGCTGCTCAAGTTCTTTTTATGTCATTTTATGCGGGCACAACCTAGGCTATTGAATGCCTTGGTTGATTATTGGCATCTGGATGCAGAGGCATTTATGTTAGAGGGGCAGTCACTGGTGCCCACGACAGAGGATATATATTTTTTGACTGGCCTCTCCAGGAGAGGGGAACCAGTCAACTTCCGAACATTTCCTTCGGGCCCGCATAACATAACGAAATTGATAGGACTTTACTATGAGGCTGGTACAGACCGCTTGAGCTCACAAGTGCCCATAAGCAAGATTATTGACTTATCGCTGTAGTTGTGTTGCTTATTGGGCGAATCACTGGTTTTGCGGCTCTACACCAAGCGTCCCATGCACAAATGAACTGTGCAGTCTAGTGCTTAAATGCATAAATATTTGAATGGAGCACAACATTGTTAGATTGTATGCAGAGGCAGTTGATAGATTGTCGGTCGTGGACACAGAGGAACTTCGGGTTTGGGACCATTCTATGCTCTTTCTTCTTTGAAAGAGTTCTGAGCTTCAGTCCTCGAGTAGTGGTATGAAGACATCAGGCCTCTCTTCCTGCAGTTTGTAGATGGGCAGTGTTACTGCCACGACAGGGTGGTGGAAGGACCAATGAGTCCTTCAACAATGATTTTTTCGTGTGGTTGTCACGACAGATCCCAGTCATCGAGGATTACCCTTATCCTGGGATTGATTTTTCGAGAGATCCTGAGATACCAGTGCCTCCTGGTGAGGAGCGAGGAGAGATGGGTAAGTTTCCATCATTGTTTTTTTTTGTTAAACATGTAATTTTTATGTTGTTTTTGTTATATATCATTTTTTTTATACCAGAGTATTTGACGGATATGTGTTTGTTGTGTGCAGATCTAGGACCAGTGTGACCTACTGACTATGCGAGGAACAGGTGTCATCCTTGGCCAGGGACCGCACCTGCTGCCGCAGGGGGACCGGTAGCAGCAAGAGATTTTCCAGTCGGGGAGGCTGAGAGGGTGTTGAGACGAGTCGAGCGGAACTTTACTACGCTCACTTGCACGGTCCGTATGGCAGAGATTGAGGATCTGCCACCATCTATGCAACCTCATGTAGTGGGGGCACCATGGACGTGGGTCCAATTGTTTCGGTGTTTGGCAAACGTTGTTGATCAGTACAATAGGGCCCACAGGCCCTAACCTTAGTTAGACTTTTCACGTGCCAAGAGCACTACTTGTATATATTTTTTGAGGGCATAAGCCCCATGACTCATTATTGGTCATATTTTTGAGGTGCTTGCATCCACCTGTGTACTTTGGTGACTTATGATATTATATATGGTTTTTTATGTCTTTTTGTGTCTTATGGATCATTTGTGCAAAAAATGTATTTACATGTTTATGTGTATTTCCTTTCATATGTGTGCGAGATGCCAATCTAAAATTTGATTAGCTAGAGTATCTGTAATTTGGTTTAATCTCCTAGGAACATGAAAATATGTATTATAATCAAAGCTTCGTTCTAAGAGATGTACCCTAAGGAATCGTCAGTGTAAAGTCAGATCATGAACACGGTAGACTCTATTTAACTAAGACACAACCAGCTGAGCGTCGAAATAGACCCGGAGATGAGAGATACCAAATGACAAGGCGTCACGAAGAAACTCAATAACTGCACTATACTCGACGACATTATTTGTAGTGTCACCTAAGCATATACCTCCGGAAGATAATAACTAGCCTCGAGGTGTAAAAATTACCCAAGTTGTGGAGGCAAGCCTCCGAGTGTGTCAGCTAGCATCGTCTGCGTAACCAATGAACACCTTGGATTGACTTGACATATTCCATAGTGATGAAAGATAACATCAAAAATTACATGTCCATAATACTAAAAGAAACTAGAAAGTAATAGTACAAAGACTATACATATGTTACAAAAAGTTACCCATGGTGACCTGCCTATGAGTAATACTTCTTGAGGTAGAGCCCATTTCTAGGCTCTGCTAAAGCATTCCCTTCAAAGTCCACCAGACGATAAGCACCCTTTTTTAGAACCTCTTTTATGATGAAAGGTCCAAACCACATGGGTTTGAATTTTCCTGCCCCCAGGGGGTCCTTATCTTGGTCATAGACCAGTAAAAGGTCGCCTCCAGAGAAAATCCGAGGATGAATAGACCTATCATATTGACACTTGACTTTATGTTTGTGAGCCTCGTTGGCCAGGGCCGCATCACGACGCTGCTCATTGAGCTACTCAAGGTATAATAACCGTTCTTCAAGTGGAGAAGTGTTTGGCAATAATTGTACTGCCAATTTTAGGGACGGGATCTGACATTCAACAGGCAAGACTGCTTCCAGCCCGTAAACGAGTTGAAAATGTGAGAAACCAGTTGTAGTCTTAACAGACGTTCGGTAGGCCCATAATGCCGAGTATAACATCAAATGCCAATTTGACTTGGTTGAGTTGATTGTTTGTTGTAGGATGGTCTTAAGAGATATATTTACAGCTTCCACCTGACCATTTGCTTGGGAGTAGTAGGGTGATGAATGTTCTTGCAGTAGCCCAAGATTTGATGTTAACTCGGTCATCATCTGGTTCTGAAAGTGACTGCCATGGTCAGTGACAATCTCCCTCGGGACGCCAAACCTTGCTATGATCTAGTTGAATAAAAAGAGAGTTGTAGTCTCTCTATCATATTTAAACGTTGGCATAGCTTCAACCCACTTTGTGAAGTAGTCTACGACTATGATGATATAATGGTGCCCCCTTGCTGAAGGAGGGTTGCATGTAGTGTAATCAATCCCCCACTTTGTGAAGGGACCAACTGTGATGACAGGAAACATAGGAGTGGGATGTGCCTTCATCTTTTGAGAGAAGATCTGGCATGGGTGGCACTTCTTGACCGATTCGATACAATCTTTGATTAGTGTCAACCAGAACTAACCAGTGCGTAGAATCTTTTGGGCTATCGCCAACCCAGATAAATGACCATCACAGGCTCCGGTATGGCAATCGTTAAGCACGATAACTACTTCTTCGTGAGTGAGACATCGACGCAGGATGCAGTCTACACCTCTCTGATACAACGTATCATCGAGTATAAGATAATTCTTAGCCTGATAGCGTATACGTCGACGCTCATCATGAGAAGCAGAGGTGGGGCACTTCAAAGTCTAGATATAGATAAGTATATCTCCATACCAGGGATCCGAAGATGTGATAAAAAACATATCTCCTCTGATAGGCAATTCTTCAGGCACAACGTCACCTAACTTGACCGGAAGTTCCGAAATAAGTTCTGTGAAGACCAATGACTTTTTGGATTTCGTTGAAACGAAATCTAAGTCAAACTCCTGGAGGACGACTATCCATCTACTGATCTTTCCACCTATTACCTGTCATGTCAACATGTACTGGAATGGATTCACGACAGCAATGACGGTGGTCTTGCGAAACAGAACATAATGATGGAACCGTTGAACAGCATGAACTGCTGCCAACGCAAGTTTTTTGATATGAGAATAATTGAGTTCTGGTCCTACGAGGCCTCGGCTCAAGTAATAAATCACATATTCTAAGAACAAGTCATCCTCTTGAACTAAGACCATGCCAATGGTTGACTCTGCTGTAGCTAAGTATAATAAGAAATCTTTGTTATAATTAGGTGGCCGGAGCAGAGGGGCAATTGTGAGGGTATGTTTCAACGCGGTGAAAGAGCGTTGAGCGACATCGTCCCAATAAAAAGGAATGTCTTTTTTCAGTAAGCGCATAAAGCCCTTGGTGATCTCGACATAGTTGGCAATGAAGCGTCTTAAAAAATTCGCCTTACCTTGTAGACTCTGAAGTTGAAGGATTGTGCATGGGGGAGGCAACCGAATTATTGCCTCAACCTTGAGAGGATCGACCATGATCCCTTTTGTTGATATTATGAAACCTAACAAACGTCTTGATGTTACGCAAAAACTGCACTTGTTTGGATTTAAGCGAATCCGGAAGTAGTGACAACGCTCAAAGATAAGTCGGAGATGTGTGGGATGATCCATTCTCTTGTGAGATCAAGATGCTAAATCATCTAAATAGGCCTCGACTATATGCTTGAGGTCATGGAAAAAAAAAGACATGGCTCGCTGAAAGGTCACTCCAGCATTTTTTAGACCCAAAGGCATCTTACGATATGCGAATGTACCCCATGGATAGATGAATGTCGTTTTGTGCTGGTCTTCGGGTTTGATTTGTATTTGGTTGTATCCTGAAAAACCATCCATGAAAGAGAAGGCCTCACAACCGGCACATTCATCAATTATCTAGTCGATGAATGGTGTGGGAAAATTATCTTTTGGACAGGCCTTGTTCAAATCACAGAAGTCTATACATACATGAATCATGCCTTGTTTCTTATTGATCGGCACAGGATTTGACACCCATTGGGTCAAATGGATAAGATAGATAAAACCGACTTTTATCAATTTCTCAACTTCAACCTTAATGGTTGTTGCTTTCCTAGGATTAACTGGATGAAGCTTCTGCCGAACAAGCTTGGCATCGAGATAAGTTGTGATTTCATGTTCAACTATTTTTGGATTGATGCCTGGCATTTCCTCATAAGACTAGGCAAAAACGTCATGAAATTCTTTAAATAGATCTGTATAGATTTGAATCTCTTCGGGGGAGCAATCAGCTCCGACAAAAACATTCTCCACGACGTTAGGGGTTCGAGAGATATTGATCGGTATGGTTTCAGTGATGGTTTCCATATTACCCTCAGCATAGACCTTGTGTGTAGCTAAGGGATTAATAGGACAAGACCTATCTCCTGTCATAGTCGAGGTGAATTCACCAGCTTCGATTATGCTTAATTCTGGGAGGAAGTATGATCTGTGATGAAGGTCTTCCTAGGGTTTGTCCGGACTAGTCATTGCTTCAATTACTGCTTCGTCAAAGGGCAAGAATAAGTCTAATGAATCAGTTTTTAGCGAGAGAACCCTGAGCCAAAATAGGCTCTAGAAGTGGATCTAACTCTTGTGCAGGAGTTGGATCTGTGTTGGCTGAAATTTGCTGGACTAAAGAGTATGCTACTTCAACTGCGGACAAGGGCATGGACATGCCCGGGTGCCCTGTCCCATCCATCGTGGCTGATGGGGAAGGAAGTATCCATGGATCGGTGAAGTAAGTTGTGCGAAACAATGAAACTTGGAAAATCTCAACCTTATGGTGGTCGGATATGAACTTGACATCTCCTTGAGGGGGCGGGTAATCGAAGGCACACATCAAGAATGGGCACAAACCAACCCCTATGTTGACTATGCCTGGTTGAGGATTATCAATCATCGGGACCGTGGATGCCCCTAATGAAGGGTCAGGTCTGGAGAAATAAAATTGATCGATGGTCACAATCTGGTCTTCGTGTGGAAACAACAAGACCCGGAAAACTGTAGCAACCACTGCTTGCATGGCATAATTCCAACTCCTTCCTAACAAGAGATATTAGTCGAGGGACGCGTCAACTACTTCAACCTCGACGTACATGGTCTTCCCTCATAAATGCACGGTGTTAGCAACATTACTTGTCTTTGGCATAGGGATATCCGGGTCTGCAGGTTGCACGAGAAGCGCCCAAGCGCAGCACACAGAAGAAGTCCTTTTCGGACTTAAAATCAAGCGAGCGGGCATTTCATTCTTTAGTGACAGAGTAGAACAACGATTTATGGGTAATTGAAGATTAACCGAGTCTCATTAAGTATAGTGCTAAAAGTTTTAAGGAAGTCAACGGTCGAAATCCTTCGGGAGGCACTCGCGAAGTTACGAGGGTCGTTGATCGCAAGTAGTTCAAGCGCAGTGTTTTTTCTCGAGCTCGGGGTTCGTAAGTTCGGAGGGCGGACTATGTCTTTTAGTTGCGCGAGATTGCGAGTTACAA
Source organism: Picea engelmannii (assembly GCA_009831015.1). Lineage (NCBI taxonomy): Eukaryota > Viridiplantae > Streptophyta > Pinopsida > Pinales > Pinaceae > Picea > Picea engelmannii. Next base: position 101,610 of record ML813383.1, on the reverse strand, counting down.
AAAGTGCCCAGAGGGGGTCAACCTTCGCTGACCATCGTGTCTTGGGACTTCGAGAGGGGAGAATGCCAAAGTTTAATACTCCAGCTCGTGAAGCCACGAGTTGCGAGAGGCACTAGTACTTGGGCTCTAGCAGACGGTTACATGCAGAGAGCGTTGGCTAGAAATGGTGCTCGACCCGTATCGCCGTCTCGTGGATTGGGAGTTTAGAAAAGGGATCCGAGGGTCTTTGACCCACGAACTCACAAATCATGAAAGGGAAGGAACTTTTAAAGTTGGGCCTACAGTATCAGGGGGCAGTCTCAGCCGTCCATTTGAAGCGGACACCTGGCGCACGATTAGGCTCCCCGCCTTTTCGCCCATCGCAGCTATGATAAGCAAGGTCCAGCTTCGTTGTATTCCTGATGTGTGAGGTGCCGGGTGTGTCCAGGACCCGGACCCACAAAATCACCAAAGTGAATTCAGGACCGTCAGATCTAGAGGGGCGCGTGGCGCCAGATTAAGCCGCCTCGACATTTCGCTCATCATGATTTGAAGAAGAAAAGATTAGCTCCTTCCCATTTGTGAACGCCGAGGGCGCCTTGGGGATAAGCACGCGGTCACAGCCTGTGGTCACTTGGGAAAGAAAAGAGCTATTTAAGAATGGCTGAAGATGTCGTGTATGATTCACAGAAGGAATTACCGCGATCTCCAAGTGCCATTTGATCCGACCTCGGTCCTGGTTTTCTCTTGGAGTAAATGGAGGCGAGAAAGGGTGGTTGAAACCTCTCCTCATTCATTAAATGCGAGGAATGGAGGGTCTGGCAAGCGGACTACTCGAGAGGGTCCTGTGTACCTATTTTTCCAGAGAAGTCATGCCGGGTTCTCGACTAGCCGAAGGAGGTCTGCACACGCAAGCTCAACATTTACTGGTTCAGCTACTCCTCCCCTGCAAAGGCCATGCGAAGTTAAGGAGACGTTTGACGAAGGACTTCCACCCGAAGATTGATTGAAGAGACGCTACGCCTTGGAGGGCGAGCGCGCCCCTGTTGGGAAAATTTGCCCAAGTATATGTACTCAGTTTTTGCATTTTTGAAGGTATCGATGGTAGAGCAAAGCTCCCGATTGTAAATTTTTAACAAATAATCCTAGCTCTGGTTATGCATCTGTATGTAAGATTTCTTGTTTAATTTCAAACAGCCTTTCTTTTTCCATCTAAGTTTTCATCTTATACTAAGAGAGTTCGTGATCGACTGATTCGCACGAATTATGGCAATTATGTCGTGATAAAGGATTTATTGTGGTATTATTGTTTTCTCTGGTTATCTGTGTTTGAATGTAAGAAGACCTTGCATTTAGATGTCTTCTTCTACAGTCTGTTAGGAACCTGATGTTTGTGACAAACCTTTGCATCTCTCTGATACAAGTCTTCCCCCTACTCACCCTTACTACAACTCACTGTCTGAAGTTATCTAAGACCTCACTTTCCCATGCATGCTTGGCCTAGTTTTGGAGTTAGAACCACATCGTTTTGAGATAACTTCCATTCGATCACCCCATTAAAACAAATCATGACATAAACTGATGGGTGTTGGACTCTGCTCCTGCTGCAATCCAGGGGTGACTTTCGATGCTAACATTTCTGGTGCCGTTTTCGGGGACGAAGTTGAAAATTTTCCCCGTTATTGAACGACATTGAGCCTCTGATTTTGAAGGTGCATCAGGTATCAAAGCCTTTTAAAGATTGCTGCTGTGCACCGACGACTCCATTGTGATGACTCCACTGTGGCGAACCTGCCATGTTAATTGTGGCTTTCAGAGGTAGAAACACGCGGTCTCACCCACAAATGCCTCTAGCTACGCCTGAAACTGATCCAGAGGTGGTTTTCAGAAAAGGAAAGGCCCCTGAAGAAGAAGCTTCCACCACCGAAACAGGTAATCTGCCATCTCCTTCTGTAGAAACTCCATTTTCTCCTCCTCAGTTTCTTAACAGACCTCTTTCTGAGGTTTCTCGTTTTCTAAATTTCGGGAGTGTTCCTGCTGAGTTTTCCCCTCTTGGTCTGGGATTGGAGGGAGAAATCCTTGTCACTCCCCTCTCCTCTGAAGCTGCACCTTGGCGTAGACCCAAAACTACAGAAGATTTCCTAACTCCTCCACAAAGAGGAACACCTGTTGACTTGAGCTCGTGTTGGCAACCAATCATTATTTTTTTTAATGCTCTTATAAAACGCTGCCTACACCCCTTGTCTCATTAAAGACAAAGTATCATTGCATTGTGCTTCTAGACTTTGTTTCATTTTTACGACAATTGCAATGTATTCTCGATTTGATTTTCACAACTGTAAGTGTGAAAATACCTCTTTCATCATTTGGACTGTAGTCGTCTTTTATCAATTTCTCCAAAACACACTTGACCATTGGTTTATCACATGACTGCTAAAGGTTTTCTCGAACTTATATCCTTGAGCATTATCTTACCTTGATTGCGCATTTGGATTTGTTTGATTGCTAAACCTTTGGGCATAAAATTTATTGGTTTCATTCTGATCTTATGAAAGCTGTAATGGATTTGGTCTTATTTCTTTTATCCTTATTGCCATGGACTTTTCACTCAGTTATTATATGGAGAATTTTGGATCATAATGTTCTCAAGAATTTGGAATATAAACACTTCAATGTGCAATGAATACATTGGTAAGTTTGCAAAGTCAATTCAAACAATGGTTTGAAGGCACATGGATTAATCATATTGGATTAATGCTTGGTATATCTTTTGGTAAGTTGATAATACTTTGAAAGATTTATAGTTCCAAATCATGTATTAGCGTTGATTAATTTTAAACCTTATGGTTGAACGATTGGTTGACACGATGGATATGGTGTTTGGATTGAACTGAATGCTTGGCATGAGTATAACACATGGTATTGATCCTGATCCGGTTGACTGGCACGTTAATATGATTACACACCTATTTGCTGGCCGATACGCATGGTATAAACCATTATGGTTTTAACAACACTGTACTCAGCAATTAATACAATGCGTGGCGGTGGTAATCCCACCACCTTCGCATGCATGCAGTTAATTCTGGTCTATTCGAGCTTTGAAGCCATCAAACCTATTTTTTTTCAACCCTGTGCATTGTTTCATTCAGTTGGAACCCTACCATGTACAGAGGATATGGCTCATGTTGTAAGGGCCAAACCTAATGGGTGTCAAGCACTGTTGACATTCAATAATTCATGTAAATACCTAGAACAACATGGGTGGCTCGCTTTCATAAAGAAGTTCGATGGTTTTGATCTCGCTGTGGCTAGGTAATTTGCGTTATCGTTTGATGGCTGCCGAGCCAAAGTGGGAGATGTCCAGCTAGAAATTACTGAAGAATTTCTTAGTTTGGCAACCAGCTTACCTGCCAAGGGACAAAAATGGTCGAAAAGTTGTAAGGTAGATGATGTCCCATGGACATTACTGTTCCAGTCACGCACAGTGAACTCGTGCGACAGAGGATTACCCACAAAGATGTTGAAACCCCGCTGGTATGATCTCTTGATGATTATCAAACGTTTCGTTACCTGTGAAGGCAGGTATGGGTTTATTTTCCTATTCCACCTACGTTTATTAATGGTTTTCATAGGTTTTGAACTAAACATGCCTTACTATCTGCACCGAAGCCTGTTCAAAATGGCTAAACGATACAAGCATAATCAGGCTGGCACCAACCGCTTCCATGTCGGGTTGATCAAAATGGTTCTAGTTTATGAGTTAGGGTTGCGTCGTGAATCTTGGCATGAGTTCCTCAGCCGTAATGGTTTTGGGGAGTCAAACCCTCCACAGGTAGATAAGCTCGTGGTGGCTGAGAGCAAATCTACCCCTGTACCTTATGATGTTTTATTACCTAGACCTAAGCCCGAATCACCTACAAGTTTGCCTAAGTCTGTGCCAAAACAAACTGAAGTTGTTAAAGCTACAACCCAAAAGACTAGAGCAAAGACTGGAGTTGATACTCGAGGCAAGAAAAATGCAAGATTGATCTCTCACATGGCGAGGAACAAGTCTAAGCTCCCTGCCAAATCAGAGCCCATCGAGGTCAGCGAGGACTCGGATTTAGACATTGAATGATTTCTCTCTGAAGAATATCCTTACTCCAAGGGATTGTGTAACAAACCGCCTCACGACTTCGTTAGGAACCTCCCTCCTTGCCTGCGGGATAACCCTGACTTTCCTGGTATTGAGCCGTTCCATGAAACCCTTGGGGAACCATCAAAACCCTCTTCTGTTCAGCCTGTTGCTGTACCTTGTGATCAATGTGGGTTGTGGATTGAAAGATACTATCTGGATGTACCTACATTGCAATCCAGGATTCACGAATTGGAAAACCAAGTGGCCACGCTCACTAGTAAGAATGCAAAGGTGCAACCTTCCGATAAAAAGAAACGAACCACAGGCTCAGTCCTGTTCAAAAACCTCGAGTCTGCCACTGCAATTATCAATTCAAAATTGACATAAGACCCAGCAGCTGCGATGGTATTTTTCTCATTTATATTTCTCTCTGTACATAATTTGCCTGCTCTGTTTCATAAAGCATGCTTCGCTGTATATAATGTTTGTTATAGTTTTGATTATCATTTGAAATTCAATTGGATTTGGTTTGGTTTGATAGATTATCGAATAGATGTCATTGTTTAAAATTAGCTCGATGTTCTGTTGATAATACAATTTGTTGATTGGTAGCCTGAATTGTGAATACAGTCAATGATATAAATCGAGTTGGTTATGATATGAGTATTCTTGATAAATGGGTAATTGTTCCATTCTCATTTGAACAAATTTCGTATTTCTCTGTTGTTACATAACCGAATCGCAAATGATTTGATTCTCATTGATTGCAACTTATTCAAATTGGATTCTGGTTGAGGTCACGATGTTGTTTCTATTATTAACTCTGTGAAGGTTGATATGGATTAATGCTCAGTTCATGAATCTCTAGATTTTATCTCTGTCCAGTGACTGTATAGATTCTTGAGTTGATATTATTTCATTCGATTACATTGGAGACTATTTACGCATTGTAATTTTAATTAAAGGTTATCAATTCGTTACTATAACTAGTCGATGACAAATTGGCCATATCTATGAACTGTTGGAAATTCAGCACGTAAAATCTATGACTAAATTCATGGATAGAGTTATGCCTGTTTATCGTGATCATTTTTTGCTATTTGATTAAACAATTTGGATCCTGTGCAAACCAATAATGCTTGTTTTATCTCATATGATCTGGTTACCATTAATTGCATCCATGAGATAGTCTTGTTAAGATTTGATTTGATTTTATAATGATTGGGAAAACAGGGTATTCCTACTCTGTCCCGATTGTATTTTATTCGATTTTGTTTGATTAAAAGGATTTATTTTTAAATCATTTGTAATTTGTGATGATTGGATTCGATTTGATTTTGATCATATGTTTGGTCCTATTTACTATTTTAGACCAGCTACAGAATCAGGAGATTTTGTAGCTAAGTCTATAGAGTCATTTTTTTATTATTTTCTTTAATAAAATACTCCTCTAACTTGATCTTTATGTCTATTACAGGCAAATCCGAATTGGTAGTGGATGTGAGGAGTAGTTGGAAGATATCTTAAAGATTTCACTTACGTTTTTAGTTTCTTAGTTTAAGAGATTTTTGGGATTATTCCCAGATTGTGTAAACTATTTACTATTACTCACAAGGATGTTTTACCTTGTGAGAAACTTATATAAACCTATGGTTTTATAATATTGAGAATCATCCTCAGTTGGGGAGAACAAGGATATGGAGTTCTGATTCAAACTAGAGAAGAATTGGTGTTTTGTTATAGCTTTCCGCTTTTCAATATATCGACATAGCTTTCCGCTTTTCAATATATCGACACTTTGTTCCATGTTTTGTATATCAGCTTGTTTATGGTTTAGTATTGCGTTAGCTATCTGAATCAAATGCAAATGATATAATTTTATTTCTGTTATCCATATCTTGTTTTACCCTAATAGATAAAAGACATAACAGTTATTAGTTCAATTTGTGAATCATAGCTTTGTCTTCTTCATAAATCAAACTGTAATATATAAGTTTGCTGCATAATAGGTTTCCCCTTTTGCAGGAATTTATAATCAGGAAATTGTTATGATATTCTTTTATGTCTTGTTTGTCCTGTAACCTACTTCAGGAAGCATTATAGTTGATCGTTTCCGAGAAGCTTAAGGGCTTAATGGTGTGAGTTTCCCTCCTCCAATCAGCTTAGAAGTCATCATACGCAGGACAGACTTGGAGCGTTTCCAGATCAATTAGTTAGGTGTTTATTGATTTGATTAATCAGTATAATATGAATGATATTTTAGTTAGATTTATATTACATAGTTTGATTTCAGAAATATATATTTGATCTGTTCAATTTCAGTTATCTTTATTTCTTTTTCATAAATACAAAAATCAAAAAAGAGACCCTTGGCTGTCTCAGGGCAGCGAACACATTAGTTTCACAGGTTTTAATCAAATCTGTAATCCGTCCATATTGTATATTTGTGAATAAAGAATGATCATAGCTGAAAATTAAGTAGTTGGTTTGAGTTATCATAATCGTAGTTAGTATATTATATATATAAGTAGTTAGTGATTTCTAGTTAGATTAGTGTAGTTAGTTTATGTTGCTTTATTAATTTCTAGTTTCCATTATTAGTTTAGTTCTTTGTCTTTGTTTTATTAGTTTCTAGTTTCCCTTTAGATTTTTTAGCTCAAATCATTTCTCTTTGGTTTCCATACGAGACCTTAGGGTGGCCAACGGAGCCGTTAAACTCGTCAGGGTGGTTCATGCCAAACATCTTGGGTTATTAGACAACCCCGGACCGGTTCCACTCTCTCAATTGACGGACGGTCGATTTCGCCCGTCAACAGCTCGTTAGCCTTCTCCTTAAATCCCCTCTTGTTTCCCACTCCACTTCAAGACTCATTCCCAGTAGCCCCTTCGCGAACTCCTTCCCCTCCAAGCTCTCCTCCACCTAATATCCCCATGGATGGTGTTAATCCCCCTCTAAATAGAATGGATGCCATAGTCACTGCCATATATGCTCCCTTGATCCTACCCCATCCTATGAATCCTCTCCCTGCTAGAGATTACTTGAAGTATATGCCCAAGTTCACTGGGGAAGGGGATGTAATTGTTGAAGAGCACTTAGCTGCTTTCTACAGTTATGCAGACAACCTCAACATTGAAAATGAAGATGTCTGGATGAGAGTCTTCATCCAGAGCCTGGATGGCGAGGTGAGGATCTATTGCTGGAATCGAAGCCCTGGATAGTGCTTTCCTGAGGCAGTGGGGCGACATGAAAGATTTCATGTATTACATGACAGAGTTTGGATCTTTGAAGAAGATGGATGGAGATTCTGTCCCCGACTTCTCCAAAAGATTCAATAAGATGTATAACAAGATCCCTGCCGAAATAAAGCCTTCAGAAGCCTCGGCAAAGATTTCTTATGCCAGTGCGTTTGGACCCGATTTCTGTCTTTTATTGAGGGAAAGAAGAGCCACCTCCTTAGCCCAAATGCAAGATGTGGCCATAGAAGTGGAATCCAATGTGTTAGCAGCTGAAAGACTAAGGAACAAGGCCGATGCAGACAAAAGAAAGGGAAGATCCAAAACCTCAACTTCTAGCCCATCGGTGCCCCACCCTCAAATGGATGAACTGACCAAAATGGTGAAGTCTCTGTCGGTAGAGATGGAGCAAATGAAGGTGGAAGGGAGACAAGCATACAAGGGCCCTCAGAGCACCGAAAACAAAGGAAGTTTCAGGAGGCCAAACAATATCACTTCCCCGACCATGCAAAGGGAGAGGGGAAGAGACAGAGAAGACCAGAAGATTCAGGCTCCCTTCCAAAACAATTTTATGGTCGAGGAAGAAGAAGGGGAAGCAGGTGAGCTTGATCCTGAAATCCATTTCTTCGGAGAAACTCCTCATTTTCCTCATCTAACTCAATCAACATACGAGGAGTCTCTCATGAACAATCAGCTGAATGAACTGAGCAAGGAAAACAAGACTAGTGGCCGCCAAGGTAGGTATGACCTGAGGTCTCAGAAGAAGGCAGTAACACCTGATGTTCCTAAGCAGTCCACTAGAAAAAAGAGGCTTTTCGATGAAGTAGCGGACAGTCACAGAGGTAAAAAACACCAACCCCTCTCTCTCGTAGTCCAGAGTCATGCCCTCGAAATAATAGAAATCCCAAAGCTTACATCTTCTTTTAATTTCAAGCATGAAATTCAAAAAATCAGAATCCCTGTGCTCCTAACCGAATTGATTAAACAGAAGGGTTCAAGAAATGCTTCTCTGAGCTTTTACAGTCTGAGGTCTCAAGCCTTCCCATAGACTCCATCAATTTGCAAGATGAAAAGCCTGCAGTAATTCTAGGTCCTATGGTAGAAGACATGAATGACTCATCCCCTCCCTTCTACACTTCCTTGAACATACATGACAAGGTACTGCACAACTGTTTGATGGATTCGGTGGCTTCTCACAACCTCATGCCCAAAATTGTCATGGAAGAACTAGGACTAGAAGTCACCCGAGCCTATCATGACCTCTATTCCTTTCACTCCAGGAAAGTTCAATGTCTCGGGGTTATCAAAGACCTAGTCATGACCTTGTTTCAGCTGCCTATGAAAAGTGTGGTCATGGATATTGTAGTGGTTGATGTCCCCCCCAAGTTCAGTATGTTGTTGTCAAGATCTTGGATAAAAAGACTGGGGGGAACCTTGCATATGGACCTCACATATACTATCCCAGTGTTCGGTGGAGAACATAGGAGACTATATTGGGAAGCCCAACTGGCCTATATAATCAGTGATGAAGCCAATCCTACCGACCATCCCATTTTCGCCTTGGACACTGATTTAGGTTCCAGTTTACTGCAATTCACTCATGCTCTCGAGCCTCCTCTTGAACTCAGAAAGCAACCCACCACTCCTCCTGAACTTCCTCCCTCCATCACTCCTGTTTGGAAAATGTTTTTTGATGGAGCCTGTTCCAGGGAAGGCGCTGGTGCTGGGGTGCTTTTTGTGTCACCTGCCCAGGAAACCGTTTCTCTGTCATACAAATTAGAATTTGAAACCACCAACAATGTGGTAGAGTATGAAGCCCTTGTTCTAGGATTAAGAGATGCAAGGGAAATGGGAATTTAGGAGATAGAAGTGTTCGGAGATGCAGAGTTGGTGGTCCAATAGATTAGAAGCGCTTATCAGGATAAGCACCCTCGATTCAGAAATTACAGGAATGAAGCATGGGACCTAATTGACAATTTATTCCCAGCCTTCAATATCTCTTTTATTCCAAGGGAGGATAATACTATGGCCGATTCTTTGGCCATCTCAGCTAGCCAGTTCAAGGTCCCTCAGCCGCCTATGGCCAAATATGATGTTGAGATCAAATATAGGACCTATGTACCAGACAATGTCAAGCATTGGAAGGTATTCGAGGATGATCTGGAAATCGAGAAGTTTCTCCAATCTATTGATGAATTTTCTGCGTTGCACATTGATCAGGATCCTGATACAGAAGATAACCCTCACCCCGAGGTGTTTTTAGATAAAATTGCTAACCACCAGATTATTCAGCTACCTAGCAATCACATTCCGAGGGGACTTATTCTTTTAGAAAGATTGTTCGATGGGAATGATGTGGTAGTGAAGGGTAGAGTTTCAGGTGAAGGTGCTGACACATCCGAGTGCAACATTGGCACACCAGAGGAGCCTAAGTTTGTCAAGCTGTCGAGCAGTTTGACCACACAACAGAGGGCCGAATATGATGAGTTGCTGAAAGAATTTGCTAATGTGTTTGCATGGACTTACGAAGACCTCAAGACATATGACACATCCGTCATTGAACACAAGATCCCACTGAAGGAAGAGGCTAAGCCATTTAGGTAGAAGCTAAGACAGATAAATCCCATGTTGTTTCCTGTCATGGAAAAAGAAGTAAAGAAGTTGTTGGAGGCCCAGATCATCGTCCCCCTGAGATATTCCAAATGGGTGGCCAATTTGGTTTCGGTAAGGAAGAAAAGTGGAGAAATCGGGCTTTGTGTCGACTTCAGGAACCTGAACAGGAGCTCAAAGAAAGACAATTACCCCCTGCCCAACATGGAGCACATATTACAGAGGGTAACCAGTGCATCTAGGATTTCCATGATCGACGATTTTTCTGGCTATAATCAGATATCGGTCATGCCTGAAGACAGAGAAAAGATAGCCTTCACCACCCCTTGGGGCACATTCATGTATGCTAAAATGCCATTTGGATTGATGAATGCAGGAGCAACATTTCAGCGATCCATGGACATAGCCTTCATCGGGGAGAAAGATAGGTCTGTGGTGATCTATCTAGATGACATAACAGTTTTCTCTAGGTCTAACAAAGAGCACTGCTGTCACCTGAGAAAGGTTTTTTCGAAGTGTCGGAGGTTCGGCCTTTCCCTAAATCCTAAGAAATCTTTATTTGCTATGGAGGAGGGGAAGTTTTTAGGCCATATAGTATCAGCAGAAGGATTAAGGATTGATCCTAGCAGAGTGGAGGCAATTCAGACCCTATCACTTCCCAGGTCAAAGAAGGAAATTCAGGCCTTTTGGGGGAAGATTAATTAATTGAGGAGGTTCGTCTCGAATTTTGTTGAGTTGGTGAAACACATTACAACCATGCTCAAGAAGGGAAGTGAAGTGAAATGGACCACTGAACCCAGGGAATCTTTTGTCAAAATAAAAAGAGCATTGATTGAAGCACCTGTGTTGACCAATCCCGACTATTCCAAAGATTTCCTAATCTTCTCTTTCGCTTCTTTTGATACAGTAGCAGCGGTCTTGCTGCAGAAAAATGAGGAAGGGTGAGAGCAGCCTATCGCCTTTTTCAGCAGGGCATTAAGAGATGCAGAGGTCAGGTATGAAATCATGGAGAAACATGCCTATGATTTAGTGAAAGATCTCAAGGCTTTCAGAGTTTATGTCTTGCACTCAAAGGTGACTGCTTATGTTCCTTCGACCTCTATGAAGGACATCCTGGTACAACCCGACATAGACGGGAGAAGAAGTTAATGGATAGCCAAGATCCTAGAGTTTGACTTGGAAATAAGGCCTACCAAATTGATCAAAGGTTAAGGTTTAGCCAAGCTACTGGCTGAAGCCAATTTCCAAGATTTGGGGGTAAGTTTCATGAACGAATTCTCAGGAATCCAGTGGGGTCAGTTGTCTGAAATAGACCCTCAAAGAGAACCCCCATTGGCTCGATGTCCTTGGTATAAGGATGTCATATACTTTCTGCAGGAGTTGCAGCCCCCAGATGGCCTGCAAAGAAACAAAGCAAGAGCTCTGAAGCTCAGGGCAGTTAGGTACTGCCTTATTGATCAAATTTTATACGGGAAAGACCCCCTGGGGGTGCTTTTAAAATGCATGGATCCACAAGAGGCTGACATGATCACCGTCAAATTTCACAGCGGCCTGTGTGGAGGGCACCATTCCTGACAGACCACAGCCCACAAAATTCTCAGAGCTGGGTACTACTGGCCCACCTTATTCGCTGATGTCCATAGAGGAGTTAGAGCCTGTATCACATGCCAAAGGTTTTCAGGAAAGAAACAACTCAAGTCTCTACCCTTACAGCCTGTAGTTGTTTCGGGACCTTTCCAGCAATGGGGCCTGGATTTTATTGGAGAAATACACCCTGCTTCCAGTGGATAGCACAGATGGATCCTGGCTGCCACATAATTCTTTACCAAGTGGATTGAAGCTATCCCCACCAAGAGCTCTTCCCACAAGGTAATCATTGGATTCTTGGAAGACCTCATCACACGATTCGGTTGCCCAAGGAAGATCATTACAGATAATGCAACCTCATTCAAGGCTGAACCGCTGGTTAAGTTCTGTGAGAAATTCGGAATCAAGCTGATTCACTCCACTCTATACTATCCCTAGGGAAATGGTTTAGCAGAATCCTCCAATAAAAGTCTCATAAGGATCATCAAAAGATTATTGGAGGACAACAAAAAGGCTTGGAATTCAAAGCTGAAATTCGCTCTATGGGCTGATCGGGTGACTACAAAGAAATCTATAGGCACCTCCCCTTTCCAGTTAGTATACAGAGCATAAGCTGTCTTCCCTTCTCAGCTGGTCGTTCCCGTAGTGAAATTCTTCGAGGATTATCAAGAAGAGCCTAATGACATGGTCAGAAGGATTCATAAACTAGTAGAATTCCAGCAGGTCAGACAGCAGGTGATGATCAGAGTTCAGGACCATCAACAGAGGATCAAGTAGGTTTTTGATAAGAAATCCAACAAGGAGGAGTTCCAAATAGGAGACCTGGTGCTAAAATGGGACGCTCCTAAGCAAGATAAGGGAAAACACGGAAAATTTGAAGCTCTGTGGATTGGGCCTTTCAAAATCTCTGAAGTCTTCTCAAATAATACATATCGGCTACAAGATTTGGAAGGTGAAGAAGTTTTCAGCAGCCCAGTAAATGGGAATTTTCTTAAAAAGTGTTTTGTCTGAGCCTTCAGTGGCTCCTATGTTTTGTAAATATTTTCCTTTCTGTTCTTTGTTTTTACTTTTATTGTTTCGGCTTAGTAAATGACTCCATAGCCCAATAGTAAGGCACTGGAACTGCAAAATGAGTCCTTAGAGCATCACAGGGACGACTCTAACCCCCATGGAGCCTAATGTTAGCAACATTACTTGTCTTCAACATAGGGATATCCGAGTCTGCAGATTGTACGAGAAGCGCCCAAGCGCAGCACATAGAAGAAGTCCTTTTCGGACTTAAAATCAAGTGAGCGGGCATTTCATTCTTCAGCGACAGAGCAGAACAACGATTGATGGGTAATTGTATATTAACCGAGTCTCATCAAGTATAGCACTAAAAGTTTTAAGGAAGTCAATGGTCGGAATCCTTCGGGAGGCACTCGCGAAGTTATGAGGGCCGTTGATCGCAAGCAGTTCAAGTGTAGTGTTTTTTCTCGAGCTTGGGGTTCGTAAGTTTGGAGGGCGGACTATGTATTTTAGTTGCGCGAGATTGCGAGTTACGAAAAGTGCCCAGAGGGGGTCAAACTTCGCTAACCATTGCGTCTCGGGACTTCGAGAGGGGAGAATGCCAAATTTTAATACTCCATCTTGCAAAACCACGAGTTGCGAGAGGTGTTAGTACTTGGGCTCTAGCCGACGGTTACATGCAGAGAGCATTGACCAGAAAGGGGGCCCGACCCATATCGCCATCTCGGGGATCGAGAGTTTAGAAAAGGGAGTTGAGGGTCTTTGATCCACGAACTCGCGAATCACGAAAGGGAAGGAACTTTTAAAGTTGGGCCTACAGTATCAAGGGGCAATCTCAGCCATCCATTTGAAGCGAACACCTGGCGCACGATTAGGCTCCCCGCCTTTTCGCCCATCGCAGCTATGATAAAAAAGGTCTAGCCTCATCGTATTCCCGATGCACGAGGTGCCGGGAGTGTCCATGACCTGGACCCACAACATCACTGAAGTGAATTCAGGACCGTCAGATCTAGAGGGGCGCATGGCACCAGATTAAGCCGCCTCGGTGTTTCTCTCATCGCGATTTGAAGAAGCAAAGATTAGCTCCTTCCCATTCGTGAACACTGAGGGCGCCTTGGGGATAAGAACATGGTCACAGCCTGTGGTCACTTGGGAAAGAAAAGAGCTGTTCAGGAAGGGCTGAAGACGTTGTGTATGATTCACAGAAGGAATTACTGCGATCTCCAAGTGCCATTTGATCTGACCTCGATCTTGGTTTTCGCTTGGAGTAAATGGAGGCGAGAAAGGGTGGTTGAAACCTCTCCTCATTCATTAAATGTGAGGAATGGAGGGTCTGACAAGTGGACTGCTCGAGAGGGTCCTGTGTACCTATTTTTCCAGAGAAGCCATGCCGGGTTCTCGACTAGCTGGAGGAGGTCTCCACACGTAAGCTCGGCATTTACTGGTTCAGCTACTCCTCCCCTGCAAAGGCTATGTGAAGTTAAGGAGACATCTAACGAAGGACTTCCGCCTGAAGATTGATTGAAGAGATGCTACGCCTTGGAGGGTGAGCGCGCCCCTGTTGGGCAAATCTGCCCAAGTATATGTACTCAGTTTTTGCATTTTTGAAGGTATCAATGGTAGAGCAAAGCTCCCGATTGTAAATTTTTAACAAATAATCTTAGCTCTGGTTATGCATCTGTATGTAAGATTTCTTGTTTAATTTCAGACAGCCTTTCTTTTTCTGTCTAAGTTTTCATCTTATACTAAGAGAGTTCGTGATCGACTTATTCGCACGAATTATGGCAATTATGTTGTGATAAAGGATTTATTGTGGTATTATTGTTTTCTCCAGTTTTCTACATTTGAATGTAAGAAGATCTTTCATTTAGATGTCTTCTTCTACAGTCTGTTAGGAACCTGATGTTTGTGACAGACCTTTGCATCTCTTTGATACAAGTCTTCCCCCTACTCACCCTTACTACAACTCACTGTCTGAAGTTATCTAAGACCTCACTTGCCCATGCATTTCTGGCCTAGTTTTGGAGTTAGAACCACATCGTTTTGAGCTAACTTCCATTCGATCACCCCATTAAAACAAATCGTGACATAAACTAATGGGTGTCGGGATCTGCTCCTGCTGCAATCTAGGGGTGAATTCCGACGCTAACACACGGGGAAAGAGGGAATGATACCATGTGGTTGGAATGAACGACCGTCGAAAGAAGTGAGAAGAGTAGGTGATGGAGACAAAACGGGCTAGCCAATGGCCTTCCAACATGCCAACGACATAATGCATGTCGAGGTGCCCTCATCAACCACTGTGCATAAGATATTCCGAGTAAAATTTTTTGAGGGATAAGCCACTACTATCTAAAAGGATACGTGGTAAGACAGACGAGGTTTTAAGTCAGTTGTATCTAACATGATTGTACTCGGATTAGAAGTCTTGGTAGATCCTAAAGCGGTTAACAAGGCTTTCCTCTGCGAAGGGCATCTTTGGAGGACCTCCAAAGTGGACATTGTACAAGGGGTTTGTGACAGATCCTCCACCACAGAATAGTTCTGGGCGACCCTTGTGTTTGGGTTGTGAAAAGCTTTTTTGAATGCGCCTTTTGGGATGCGTGTCATTGTTGGAAAATACCTCCCCACTTCGAGAGGATTTGGTTCCCCAAAAACTTTTATTTCTGTAAGAAATGGGACAATTAAGACTCCCTTTATGTTGGTGTTCTCTAAGACAACACACACCCATAAATATGCTTGTTTATTTAAAATTTAAAGATAAAGAACCTTGTGTGACCATCTTACATGCCCTTCAAATGCCCTTTTGCCACATAAAGTGTTGTTTTTTTTTAGGAATTGACAAATTAAATTGTCCAGTGCATTTTTAGAGAAACAAAGTTAACTTTATCAAGATTTAAAATGCCCGATTCCACACTTAAAAATGCTCTAGAACCTTTAAATTTTTTTGAAAAACATGTGACCAACCATTTACAGACAAAGAGGACAAACTTAAAAAAAAATCAAAATAATTAAATGATAGAACTTTACAAAAATAATTATTTAAAAAAGACAAATGATTTTACAATAGTTTTTTCCAGTAGGGCTACCAAGTTCACTTATGATCTACATGTCAACTCATGATATTCCACCAAATTTCTTACATATTGTCTACACCATGCCACAACCCCTTCTCATTCACCTTCTTATTCTATATCTGGTGAACTAGCTCCATGTATTATGTTTTGTGTTTCTTTACATTATGTATTTCCTTTGTTTGTGGTCTACTCTTTTTTTTGACATTTTTTTCAACACTTCTACATGAGTGTTGTTTTGTGGGGTAGGTAGAAACAAATTTCAAAATACAAGGAATATTTCCCAACAAAACAAGAACCCCACCATGTATGATCTAATGCTTGGTGGCAGTCACACTTAA